>JASCIV010000652.1:0-14675 GCA_030374735.1 Gracilaria caudata
CCCCCCCTCCGCCCCTGCATGGCATCGTGCCCACGCGCAGCGTCACGCACCATGTATCACGCCACCACCGCCTCGGCGCGCGCCGCGCAGCTCGCTGCCGCCGCGCATCGCGCCGCAGCCGCCACGCCCTCGCTGCGCGCCGAGCGCGCGGAGCGCGCGCCATTGGCGCAGCTGCCGTCGCACTCGCATCCGCGCGCGCCGTTGCCGTTGCCGTCGCCGTCGTCGTCGTCGCCGCGGCGCGTGCGCGTCGTGCTGGAGAAGCGCTTGATTCGCGGCAGTGCTGTGTTTCGCACGCCCACGGAGCAGGATATCGATGAATATCTCAGATTGGAGAGCTCCAGACAGATGGCGTATTGTCGGGGGGCCGCCGTGGATGTTCCACCGAAGGAAGGCGCTTCTTGTTGCGAGACGTGTGGCGCGCGCGTGCGACGTGCGTTACCACCGTGTTCGCCGCGAATTTCGTCGTTGCTGTCGAAGAATGTGTCGCAGAAAAGCGCGGTGCAAATGTCGTCGTCACACGCGTGCATCGATTTGACGCAATTGGCGACTCTTGATGAATGTACAGCCGTGGCTATCTTTCTGCGTCGGCTGCGCGCGCAGAAGAGTCAGATGATGTTTAGTGTGCGCGCTAGACATGTTTACCCGGCCGATAAGTTGTCCACAGTTGCGCTGAGAAAGACGTCGGTGGCGCATCCTCGTTCGCTTAGTGCTGATGATCCGGCGTTGATGTTACCTTCTTCGCCGAATGTGCTCGTTCCTAGCCCCGCTACGGTGAGCTGTGTTCCGTCGCTTGTGTTCGATAATCCACGTGCTCGATCGGAGCTTTTACCATCGCCACCATCAGTGTCGGATGCTGCGTCGGTCACGCCTACTCGTCACGCTGCTTCTACGCTTACCAATTTTAGTGTTCCTCGAGTGCGTTCTTCAAAGTCGCCGCCTATTGAGTCGAGGACGTTCAAGTTCGGACAGAATCGTCCAGCCGATGAACAGGAGGAGGATGATGATACCACTACTGCCGCCCCGCTTCGCATTCTCACCGCCATTGAGCCCGTTGATCCGGCTGGTGCGGTTGACGATGCGCAGTTGTGTCGAGGCTCGAGTTATCATGTGGGCCAGTCGCGTCCAGATGTACCTCTGTTTCGAAGACGACGTCGCACGAGTGGCGTCGATCATGCTGATAATGGATTTCGCAACAAATTGCAAAGACTGCGCTCCTTCCGGAGAAGACCAGATTCGTGGTCTTCTATTGTGCGCCGCTTCTCTACGCAACGTGACGTGAATGCCAGGTAGCCCTCTTAACACTTCTTTTCGAGTTCTCATTCGCCCGATTTATCCTTATCGTTGTATTTTCACGAACGAACGAATGTGTTCAACTATGTTCACTGTTCTGCATTGTGCACTGACAAACATCCCACGCTTCCAAACGAACGCAGCGCAAGTTTTGGGTTTTGCCGCGTGCCCTTAATGGTGCTCTGGAGCCAGATATTTATATGTTCACTAGAGCTCAATTCCGTCCCATGGCATCGCCATGATTGTGTGTTATTTCGTTCTTCAAACGACTCTGGCAGTGCTGGAAGCGTGAACCTTTCTTTGCTGAGATGATGCACGTGCAGCAGAGGAATAGAGGATTACCATTTGTAACATTACACCTTCACTGCACCTTTCCGCGACATTCATCACATGGACGGATACGGACGAGGTACTTTGGGAGCTATGGTCGCACAGTCCGTGTCCCATATGTAAACGCAATGACAGATACATGAAAACCTTTCGGCCTCTCCGCTAACCGCTAGTTCGAACTTGCTCAGGGTTTGCAGCTAGCACGCACATTAACTGAGTTTTTCGACACTACAGTAATAACTATCTACCAGGGGTACGGGGTTTTGATCTGGCTTCATGCTTACCACCCCATCGTTTTGCTTCTATTCGAACTGGATACTTTGTGCGCGGCTATGAATATTACGCAGGCGCACTTGACCACCGCGTCGTTGCGGTGAATGGGCGATGTGACGCAGCGTATTGGGGATGCTGAAGGTGCAAACCCCCCTCCCTCCTTTCTCTGAAGAGCGGCAGAATAGCGGTCGTTTGGGTTTCAATCGTTTTGTAGCTGTGAGGAAACCGCATCTGTAGGTTGTGTGACAGTTAATATCGTAAGCCCTTTGCCGTAATTTGATCCTTTGAACATCGGTTATTGCACTCGAGTAAAACCGATTCATTCGAGGGAACATCTGCAGTATGCGAGCACATTCAGTGTTCAAAAGAAAGAACAAGAGATATTATTGAGGAGCATGGAGTTGTCAACTCTTGGTTTACTTGTATAGTGTTTATGACTTCATCAACTTATATATCTTGCTCAGTGAGTACATGTGACTAATTTGAACGAAAAGCCTTTGGTCCGGTGCAAGGAACAATTTTGATCACAACTGTCTCTTCCCGGGTCGAACAACTGCCTCCATTTTCTTGATTGCAGTTGTGTCGTGTATAAAGGTACAACGGTAATTCATGGCAAGCCCCATTTTAAAACCGACGGAACAGTGGATGGTGGCCACGGATTCGCAGTTGTTCTGATCCACCCCCAAAAGCTCGCGGCAACGCGCAAAAAGACTCTGGTATGGTTCTAATGACACTTATGAGATGATGCAGCTACAAAGGTAGTTCATCACTAATAGAGAACGGTTTGAATAGGTTTCCACGCCATTGACACGGAATTTATGACCATATTGTCCATGATGGTGAAGGTTTACTAATCCTTTACCAGGGACCATAAGTTTTAGGTCGGTCATCCCGACGAAGAGCTTCTCTTGCCATACCAAACCTGCACACATTGCGCTCGAATATATATAGTACCGCCATCAGTGGGTCCTTCCTTTGCCTTCTGCTCGGAAGAATTTGATCTTCAAGTCAATTCGATTGTGCCCTTCAATTCCTGTTTCTGAGTCCTGTTGACGATGAGTATCCAACATCATGTTCGAGAGAAGCGTACCAAAATTATCCACAAGAAATGTTGGAAGGACAACGAGTGCTGTTCAGAGGAGCTCAACATAACGATTCACCATTTCCAAATCTCCTCTTGCAGTGTATGACTTCAATCAGCTTCCCTGTAGTTTCTGTAGGACAAGATGCAAATCGAAACAGCTCCAGTAAGTTCCATGTAAGATCAAAATCCATTGTTGCCGAGAGTCCATGAAGAGAAGGAAGAAGCAGGGAAAAGTTTTACAACGGTGGCACCGAAACTGTTTTCACAACCTGCAGAAGGGAGAGAAAAGAAAAGTCAGGAAGCAGGGAAAGTTTTACAACGGTGGCGCCGAAACTGTTTTCACAACCTGCAAATAGGGACAGAACGAAGAGTTCTTGGTGCTGGTGAAGGTGTCGAGACATGGTGAGAGTTCGTGCACTGTGGCGGATCAGCTTTTATACTACAGTTAAACGCTCTCCTCTGCACAACTCGTCCACAGAATCATTCCATCAAGTATCGTGTTGCATTTTCATCGACCAGACTGAAAGTGAGGGGGTGGTGTCGGTGAAGTAACTGACAATTTGTACGTGTCTGACTCGGGTTGGTGAGTGTGACAGCGTCACGGTTAAAATGGTAGAACGCGCTACCATCACCGTACCGCTTCTATCCCACAATAATGCTAATCTGACTACCATACTATACGAGTGAGCTTCTTTATTTCGGACATCAACCTTCAATTACGAGGTTGACATTAACTTTTCTCTACAGTAAGGTTCCTCTCCTCAAGAATGCTAACAAGCTATGGGGATACTGTCGAATCAAATCTTGCAGGTTTAAATTTCCTCTCTCTGCAACTGGCGGAAGCTCTTCTCGACGGGAGGCGTTTGTTAGAGGACATCTGAGCACGATTGCTCCGCGTCCTTGTTCACATTTGTAGTATTGGGTGAGCTTCAAAAAGCTGTGACGGACCGCTAAGAGTTGTGAGAAGCGTAAATGAGTGACTCGCATCGTAGTCGAAAGACGCGACGAAAAGCATATCATCATCGATTAGATCGAAGCTCCGACCGTACTTATCTTGAAGGACATGTAAGAAACCGTGAACGCAATCGAGACCGTGGAGTTTCGGTCAACGTGAATTAGGATTGATTGCAATTCCGTTTGCCGTTATTTCATTCTCTGCAGAGCCGAAGAAACCAATCCTCGGGAGGAAATACAAGAACGATCAAAGCGTTGCGAAGCCGTTATGAGATGAAGACGAGTTGCTGAGCTTGTTCCATTCCTATGGCACAGTCTTCTTTTTGTTGTTCAAAGAACGATGCAGCTCAAAAAGTACGTTGAAGGTTTTTGGAATGTATTCGTTAACAAACACTTCGTTTCTACTCGCAAACTTTATTTTCCGTTATTTGGTTCACACACAAACTCAATAGAGTTATGCTCATGTGAAATCTTCAGAAACAATGTAAGCAGAAATGGGTTTCCATTGTCTTCAGATCCTCTAACATTCTAAAAGGTAAAGTTACCAGGGTAATAACACGTATAGAACTTTCTAACCCGGTTTTAATCATCGACGAAATCCAAACTGACTTCTTCCCCCATGGCTGTCACATCCCTTCATCTCACTGTTCAGCATTCAACTTTCGAGCAGTTGCTGTGAGCAAAAGTATACTATTCGGGGCTTGGATTCAAAACAAGGAACGCTCGCGAAGAGTTGAAATCAAAGTTTGTTACTGGTGTGCAAGAGCTCCTCGAGTCACCGCGAACAAAGGTGTTACCGTTTTACATCGCAACCCACTACAAGGTCTTAATATACACTCGGCACCACCTTCTGCTTCCCTTCCATGATGTTCTCGGGCTGTTTTCAGAATCGCTGGCCTCGATTCTAGAACGCGGATGCGGAAGTGAACGACATTAGGAAGCGAAGGGGAAAGTCGCGAGCTAGCTAATTTGTTTCTATTATCTAATCTGGGAATATCGACACGAAGAGTTTTGAGAGCATTATGAGGTGTTAACATCCCCGCCCCTGGTTCTTCTTCCGGAAAATATCCTCTTCAGTCCCCGTTCTTTGGCTGCCCGAGAAACTCTTGACAGCCGCCCTGGACCTGACATTGTTCCCCTGGGGATGTTTTCATCCTGCCCAGAACCTCTTCGACTCAGAAGCGAATTCAATGACCTAAACTTTCTCAGCGTTCGCATCCCTAGGCTTACGCCTCCGGTGTTCGTTGAAGGAATATCATTCCCCTCGGCGTTGCAGGTGAGGTTGGGGCTTGCATGTGCAGTTCAACATACTCTTTCGACATCTGCACAATACTGCCAAATTTGTTCGGGACTACTGTGTTGGTTTTGGTTGGTGCCTTCATCGGAGGATTCACCTTCATTGTCTTCGTTCCAGGGAATTTTTCATCGAAAACTGGCACCTTAGGAGAGTCTCCAGCAGAAAATGCGCCAGCTTCTGCGAACGGCGCGTGTAGCGGCTTGGGAACTGAGCTGTGAAGTCCTCCAAATTGCATCGCCCTTTGAGCAACCATGCTTCCAGGTGTAAAAGTGTGCTCTGTGGTTTTTCGGGCAGACGTTCCAGATGTAGTTGGACTTTGCTGAGCTCTGTGACCCATTTTACAATGTACAACCGGTCGGGGGAAGAGACTGACTAAAGTCGGTGAGAACTGTTTGCATAATGCGACGCTTGATATTTTTCTCTTGAAATGAAGAGTGTGTGCGACAAACAGTTCTCAGTGCAGGAAAGTGAGCTTGGAGAAGAATGAAGACGCCAAGATCGATGTGTGAGATCGTATCGGAAAGTGAGTGAGCGACGACAGTCCGGCTTTTATAGGGGTCTGGGTCTTGGCTTTCGGAGAGAATCTGACATCCAAGAATCAAGCCAAGAGAATCAGTTGGACGGCTAACAGTTTTCACTGCGTACATGGGTTGAGGAACACGTGAATTGACTTAGACTTCGGTGCTTTGCAGAAGCATGTCAAAGGAGAAACTGCTGCCCACCATTCCGAAAGCGTGTTTCCGATTTGCTCGTAATGTAGATCCTCGTGTGTTTATTGAAATCAGCTTTGAATTGCATGAATGTTGGGCAGGGTTAGAGCTCGCCGAGAGAGGTTTGCAATGAGCAAGTTTGTTCGCGATGGATACCACGATTCAGGCAATACGCGCAAAGGATCCACTTTTGGAAGCACATGCGACCGGTTTCCGTTTTTTATGTACATCCGTCGTCCAGTCGTTTCTTCTTCTTCTTCTTTATTTTGGACAACAGCCTTCAATTACTAGGCTGAAGTAAATCTTTCCTTACAGAAAGGTTTCTCTCTTTAAGAATGCTAACAACTTATGCGGATACTGTCGAATCAGATCTTGGAGGCTTAAATTTTGTCGCTCTGCAGCAGGCGGAAGCTCTTCCCGACGGGAGGCGTTTGTCAGAGGGCACCTAAGCACAATATGCTCCGCATCCTTCTTGACATTTGTACCACACTCGCACCTCAGGGGCTTCTTGTTCATGTAAGACGCTACCGGGTGGAGAGTTGGAACGTGTCCCGTGAAAAGCTGGGCCAATAGCACTTCAGCCTTTCTAGCGGCGCAGCCGCCAGCTACAAAGTCAGGTCCAGTCGTTTCATGTGTCAGCATTCACCGCAAAAGGTGACGACCGTTTTTGTTCTTTGAAAACACGGTGAACCATTGTCGCTGCAGTAAAACTTGTGAAGCATGGTATGAGATTTCAAGTTTCGTGGCTTGAACAAGCACATCAAACTCACAATGGACCAGTACTTCAGATTTGTCAAGTTTCATTGCAGGGAGTAGGGGAATTTCTGGCCATAATGGGTAACGGGGGGTATGGAGTCACTGCCCCAGCTCCATCGCACACTAAAGGGACCCAGGATAGTAGGATGCTACGTGCAGTCAATTGCGGTCAACTCAAGCATTGACC
Source organism: Gracilaria caudata (assembly GCA_030374735.1). Taxonomy (NCBI): domain Eukaryota; phylum Rhodophyta; class Florideophyceae; order Gracilariales; family Gracilariaceae; genus Gracilaria; species Gracilaria caudata. Next base: position 6,882 of record JASCIV010000652.1, read on the forward strand.
ATACGGATTTTCTTTGGCATAAGTGGTGAACATGATTATGATGATCTCGAAGGGCTTAACTTGTGTGTCTGCAAGGACCTCCATATGTGTTTTGGATTTCAAGAAGACAGAAGAACAAGATATTGAGCGAATTCCTCTGAAGTGCATCCAGCCACGTAGAATCTACGTAGGTTACTACTAACGGACCAAGTCATCATACTCTCTCATGTCAATATCGTGCTTCCATTTGTTTGCCCCTCTTGCACAAACTAAGCAGCTATTCCCTTGCATACAGAGAGAACCTGGACTGCGGCAGGATGTATCTTTGCAAGATGAGTGCATGTCACGGACATTAGATAACCATCGTATGTCTCCATCTGATGTTGGACAAATGGACGTACGAAGGGTAGTTCTACTAGTGTACCCGAGAGAGAGAGAGAGGATAAATGGTTATGTAATCAGAATGCTCTCATCGGACAGAAAACTTGACGGGAATTGAACTTTGCAAAAGAAAATGCGTAGGCAATTAACGGATTACGATGGAATTTCTGGCGTCGAGGTCTAGTCTTTGGTCTGTACCGTGGCCCAACCATTAGCGTGATGAGACAGAAGACATTCCCAGGTTCGTCTGAGTGATCATCACGTTCTTGGCTTGCTCTGCTTTAGCTCTGAGGTTCTCCTTTATAGTTTTGTGGTTTGCTTGAGATGTTCTTGTGAGAAGGAAAACAATGTCGGGAGACATAATATGTTTCCAAAAGAGGGACGCATCTTCAGTGGGCGTCGCTCATGATGTTTACGAGTTTTTTCGGATTCTGCTTCTCGGCTGCTTTGATGTCACAAATTCTTGCCCCTCGCAGGCTTGGGTTGGAACACGGTCCTGTCTCCCAGCTGAGAGGTGTTGGTGCACTCCGCCTACGTACTTTTTGAGTTGATACAAAACTGAGAATTCAGAAGATCTCGAAAGGAGTTCATGGAATCCACACAAATGATTCCTGCTCACACCGTGGAAATTCCATAACACTTTGCCGGTATCACAAGATGTGACTATCGAGAACGTGGAAAATCATTCGTAGCTGCTTTGCGTTGTCCGACCCAATTCAAGGTAAGACATAGCTTTCATTAATCGCTGTGGTCTCTGTCTCATCAATATAAAAAGCGAGGGTCGACCCTTCCTCCGAACGTTGTTCACTCACTCAAGTGGATCCAGTCTCTCGACCATCTTCGAATTCCCTCGTCATCGTCCAACTTTGACTTCACTGGCCGCTCGCATTCTTTGCCTTTCAATCTTCCACAAAACAGAAGCAATGTCTACCGCCGTTTGTGTTCAACCTGCGTTCCTCGTCCCTGCTACGGTCTGCTCTCATCCGTCGCTCCTAGCTCAAAATGCAAGGGTGTGTAACCAACCTGAAATCACGCCCGTTACGATGACTGCGCCCGCGTCTTCGTCCACAATGGTTTCCCAAAGACTCGCAAGCATCATACATGCACCTAGAGGGCACCAAGCAATTGATAATGGTGCTCCTAACTCGTTACCTACGACGCATTCGGGGAATGGGATAGCTTCTGCAACAAGAACGGTTCCTCAGAGGCTCGCAAGCATCATACTGTTGCAACTCACGGCTCGGCTATTCGCAACAATACATTCACCAAAGGCCAATAATGCTCTTGTCGAAGCTGCTACTACTTCACTGCATACGGTGCATTCTGGGAATGGACCAGTTTTTTCAGCTTTGGAAACAGCGCCTCCTCAAGTAATAGCCTCAGTCGGCGACGATTGTGAATCGAAAGCTCAGCAGGGGAATACGCTGCTTATCGAACCCAGCAGTGCAACATTTCCAAACGGAACTGGAGGAATTGTTCCAATATCTAAAGAGCACAGTGAGACGCGCAATGAACCTGCAATCTCACTAAACACGCCAACAGAAGACGATCGTTCCCCAAATACTGAAACTGAAGGTCGGGCAGTAAGCACTCTGAGGAAGTTGCGTTCCCCAAATCTTCTTAGTCGCAGGCGTTCCGATCCGCTTGCGGATGCCGCTAGAAGGACTGCGTCAAGTTCAGGGCGTTTGTACAGAGGGTTTCGGGCTCTAGAGGAAAAAGCAGTCAGGAGTCTGAGAAAGCTTGCCTCCGTGGATAGCAGCGCAAACGGGAATCGTCAAAAGGAAAGCTAATTCTCTCGTTCGGGTGGAACAAGAATGGGACCAGTACGTCACTTAGCTGCACAGAGATACTGACCGTCTCCGATATCTGTATCAAAAGGTGCAAGAATAGAAACATAGAAGAAGATATGTAAAGAAAGATCGTCCGTGAATTAAAGCTTGCCGGACGTACTGAAGGCACGCATATATCCCGAGTAGATGCTAAGTATCGTGCTCCAACGCTAAACCCGCATTGTTCTAGTACGAAGTAGCGTACTTTCCCCGTTTTGCTCGAACAAACAGTCTCAGATCGTCCGGATACCTTAATCATCGCCGCTGCTCTCGGAGGCAAGGCCCTGAGCCGGAGTTAGTCCTGATGCTCTGAAAGGTTTACGTCGCCTTCCTTCTCGCCATCACCTCAAACGGTACAGGCCGAGGAGAAGCGGGCCTGAACGGCGCTCAGCGATGTTACATCTGCGAGTCAAAATAGTCCCTGCCGGAGCCCTGAAACGCTTCAGCATGCGAAGCAAATGTTCTGCTTTGCTCCGTTTGCGTTAAGGGTCCACAACAACCACGTTTTGGTCACAAATTTTGCTGTAGACAATCAAGGGGGTGCTAGATACGATGTTTGAGACCGATGGCGTTGACTTCACAAATTCACGCCTAGTTAAGCGCCCGTTGTTAGAGCATTTGTATTAAGTCCCAATAACAATTGATATCTACGGAGTTGCCAGTGACTCCGCCAAAGCTTCGTGCAATCGCTGGCGGAGTTCTCCCAACTTTGGGGGACAAACCGTTTACGAGTACCGTCGTACAGATCCTGGATCTGGACAATGCTGCGTCTGGGCGGTAATGACACTCCCAGGCTTTCGCTTGCGCTGGACTCTGGAAGGACTGGCGCCAGACTTCAAGGCATGAAGCTTGAGGTAGCCGTGTCAGAGCCAGCAATGCATTGAAGCCTAATGCTCTAAAGCTCAACCGACTGAGGCTAAGTTCCACGACAGCAGCGGCAGTGAATCGTGGGTGCCTTTCAACCACCAAGACAGCCTCGTCTGACCAACGCAATGCGTCGGACGCATGCATAACATATAAGTCATAATCATCATCATCATCCATTTACTTGTCATCATGCCCATAGACGAGAGATGGAATGCAGTACTTCAGGAGATGCACTCCGCTGCACGCCCCGGTGCTCTTCGCACAGACTTCCCCTTTGAACAGCTTCAGCAGGCCTATTCCTTCGTTGAAAATCCACAACCTCCCCCTCGGAAGAGCAAAACTAGGATAATTGGCTCCGATCAACGACTCATCGACTGTCCAGACAATGTGCGACTCACTGCTTTGGTCACGTACTTCCTTGCAAACAACGACGGAGATTCTGCTGGCACGGGCGTGGCGACGTGTTATTCCGGTACAAGAGCAAGCGATCAAATTGAACACTATGTACAGCCGCCCGTCATTCTTCGCGATTGGGAATTGGATGCCTTTCTTGATATGTGTGAATCTAAAGCAGAGTTTCTTCATCGCGCAAAATGGTACTGGAATGGAAAAAGAGAGTTCAAAACTGCAGTTACTATGACTCCTGTACGATTCAAGCGGGACAAGTTGTTATCCGTCGACAGTGAATTTAACACACGGGAAACGCGCGAGGGTGACATGTGTTACAGCATAAAGTCAAATGGTTCGGTGTTAGGATCCTCTGACTTGGAAGACGTTGTCAATGGACCTTGTGTTGAGTTTGAAAGAGGCGATGGATGGATTGCTTTATATGTGTTGGCAAAGCTCGCTTGGAGACTCGATATGTTGGGTTTATCCGTGGATTATGACCATCGAGACAGTTGCCGCGTCATTAGCGTGTTCTATCACTTTTTGCCCGTGTTTTCAACCTTATGCTTAGATCAAAAGTTCAAAGCATTTGGAACCGGCGAGGGATTCGATATAGTGGCGAAGGTCAACGGCTCTGAGGTTGTTTTAAAAAGTGAGGGTGCGCATGGTGGCGGCCTTAATATTAAGAATCGGGTGCATTCGATGGCATTCTCGGCCGTTTTGTCGATGTGGTGCTCTTGGTTAGTGTGTCATAATACCCGTTTTGCGATCAGAGCTCCTCCTCCCGCTTCTAAACTGCACAGAGAGTTGCAGGTTCTTGGTGACATGAAGGACTTTGATATCTCTTCCAAATATAATATCACCGAGGCCTTTTTGTGGATGTTAATGCATGTCCTACATCCGGATGTAGAGTACTACCAGGGCAGATTACACTTGTATGCGGACGTCCTCGTTCAACAAGAAGTGAGACAAGTGATGTCGTCGTTGTACTCGATCGATGTTGAGCCCTTTCTGCGCCAAGTTGGAGCATTGACCGAAGACTCAACCGATGGCACCACCGACACCAGCAGCGAGGATGAAGGGGAGAGGTATGAGCACTTTGCTGGCGTAACGCAGGGTTTGCCGCTCTTTGAAGGCCGAGGCATTGAAGGAGTCACCTGTGTCCAGCAGAAAGGATGGGCACCTCAATCACTCTGTGGCACTCGCAAAATGTTTTGGCACGACGGAGTATTGTACCGTGTTACAGTCAGCAACGGACAGCTGAACAGTAGCAGAGGATTTGAAGTTTTCTCCAATGCGCTGAAGACACTTACCGGGTTTTCTTTCTTCGGGACTGTCGATGTAGAGATGCAGTTCCAAGAACGACATTACAACGACTCCAATTTTGCGATTGCTAATGGGCTATTGAGCGGGCATTTTGGTGAGAAACCCGCATTATGGATGCTAAATCTAATGACTGAGGGCTTGATCAAGGTGGATCAAGAGCACAGCACCAGCATTGCGCAATGCGCGTCCAAAGTTAGTTCAAGAGGTGTGAAAATCGTGGTGGGGTTGCCATCGAGTGTAACACGCGAGCTCGCTCATATCACCCTACGGGGAAACTCAATGTTAACGATGGTGACAGCACACAACTCAGCAGTGAGGGTGGTGGCAACGCGGAGAGGGAAGTTTCGATGGCAGGCGGTACGGGATGTGAGCTTGCGGGGCATGAAACAATTCACAGTTAAGTATAAACGGCCGACGAAGTAAAAAGCAGCTGCGACAACCATCGTTGACATTTAAATTACCTTCGTACCTTGTGAGTACTTGAACAGAATAGGTTCATACGATAAAGTGTTAATCCTAAAGATAAACCTTCTTAACCCTTCAGTAGCAGTTTCGCAACCGAAGCTCCACATTCAGCCTGGTGTATGCACTCCCTGGTCGTTCGACTGAGAAATTTGGTTCGGTGAGTTGAGTGCTTGACGTTGCCGAAGTTTGCGATTGTGTCTCAAGTCCATGCTCGTCTCGGATTTGGACATCGCAGAGAACTCTTTGAGCAGGGCCGTTCAGAGTGCCGGTGAAGGGCTAGCCTGTAGCCTGTAACTATGTCATGGCGATGTGGAAACATTGAAGGATTCTGACGAACGAAACAAACTTACTGGATTTCGGACGGTGCCTAGAAATCGTTCGTTCATCCGAATACTCTAGAGCGTGGAGTAAGTCTAGCGATAAACAGCGGCGGCTGCCTCCTGGCTCTAAGCATTCTGCTCATTCGAAATTTTGATCGGCGGATGATGCTTCTACAGAAGTAAACGGCCACAACTTGGGAATCGTAAGGCCAATTCTCATGCTCTGGTCATCAAAGATAGTAGACTCTAGATTGTACCCTTCCTATTAATATACATATACCATTGATTTCCCCGGGAATCTTGAATCGGTTCTTAACTTTGAACTTTCTGGGCAGGGTACTGGCACTGATTCGGCACAACTCACTTCTCCGCCTGTCGTGATGGACCCGACTGTTGTTGTCACTCCAACTGCCTCCGCCTTCGTGACAGATCGTGCTGCTTTGCCGTTGTCCCTGTCACACCTGGTGTTGAGGCAGATCCGGTGATGCCAAAGACATAAACTGTGTAGAGAAACTGTGTATCCAGCCACTGACAAGGACGGTGAGTTTGAGAACCTGTGGAGACGACCGAGCATAGCAGCGCCGGAGTGTGAGGTGGTATTCTTTACTGGAGACCTTCAAAGAAACTCGGTTCTTCTGCTTTCTTTTCATTCTCCTCAAACCCCTTCCGCCTGCGCTTCTTCTTTCGATACGAACCTGATATTTGTGCTTCACCGTCACAGTTGTCCCGATCCATCTTTTTCAATTCTGTAGCTTTGCATTCCCTCTCTGTGTCACCTTGTTCAGCTGAACTCTCCTCAATTAGACCGCTTCCATCGCAAAACTGTATGCCAGAGCCATGACCAAGAAGTGCAAAAACTGGTACGTTCAGTCCTCTAACCTTAACCATATCTTCCACTGGCCATCTGTCTTCTTTCCGCTTCTTCTTCGTCTTCTTTCTTTTTCGCAGAGTGTCTAGGGAATCATTCTCTGATTCCTCTGAGTGTATAGGATAGTCGAGTACTCCAACAAGTTTTCGACTCGGCACGTCAATGATTCGAATGATGCCATCGCTACTTGCCGATATGATCACGTCCTCATCCTCTTCCCACGCCATGACTACGTTAACAGCTTCGGGGTGTCCGTAAAATCTGTCTACATGGGCAGCTGAGTCGGGATCAAATGAATCATCCATGAAACGCAGGTTATATATATTAAGAGGCCCAGTTAGCGTGCCGGAAACTGCCAGAGAATGCTTGGGAAGCACAGCCAGTGAAAGCAGATCTTCTTGAAAGGAGTCAAATGCGTATTGTAGTTTCAGCTTTGGCTTTGGCGGTAGGCGAAGGTCGTAAGCACAAAGAGTTCCATCTCCAGATGTTACTAAAAACGCATCTTTTTCAAACGCACTGACCGGTGAAATAGCAGATATGTAGTCTGCTTGCTCAAGACAAGAGCATGTAGACCTCCCTATATTATTAGTTTCCCCCACTGATCCACTTTGCGACGTTCTTGTATCGAAAAGATGGAGACCGCCACAGTCGTCGCCCGCCAAAAAAGTCGATTCGTCTAGAACCCTAAACGCAGTGATGGTGCAAGGATTTCCATCCTCGCCGTCGGGAAGTCGCTTGGTTCCCAATGACGTCGTTCTAGAAACATCAAAAGTGAGAAGTTCTCCCTCGGAGGTTCCGACCACAAATGAATCGGAACCAAGAAAAGTTGTTTGTACACATGAGCTTTCAATGTCGTAAAGTTCCCTTTGCTTCAGTTCAGGACCACTACTACCACATGTAGAAGAAAAAACATTTAAAGCGATTTCTCCTTCGGAAAACCCAGAGAGCAAACACGGTTTTGATGTGTGGGCAGCAACGCAGATCGGCGCGTATTTGAGCCCAAGGTACCAAGCCTCGACTGAAGTATTCTCCGTGTCGGAATCTAATAACGCATTGGCCCCAGTGTGACGCGAAGAGTTGGACTCTTTCATGAGATACCCTTCCTCACGGCATTTATACTGGAACGTTTCGAGCCAAGTCCCTTTCCGTGACCGAGGCAATTAGGCGTGCTCAATCGACTTCCGGTGTGACAGTTTAGTAATAGTTGTGAAGGTGGGCGACGGCGGCCACTCCTCGCCATTGGTGCATTTTGGTGACAGCGAAGTGCCGTTTTTCAAAAAACAATTTACAACCCCTACCTTCGTAACAGTTCAACATCAAACCTGCACCAAAATTTCAAATGTGTCCTTTCATAGTTTACACTGGGAAGCAC
>JASCIV010000653.1:0-15067 GCA_030374735.1 Gracilaria caudata
GAGGCTGCACGGTAAATCTCATGGTCACAGTGTTGACTACGACGCCCAGGTGACTCAGGATCTGCGTGCCTTCCCAGTTTCCTTTGTCCGCATTGCGCGACAGTCCAAGCTTCTTGAGCAGCGCGCCAATCTGTTGCCGCGCCCGAGCGCAATGTTCGGGCGTCGACAATACGCCGAGGGGCGACGGCGCGATCAGGAAGTCGTCCAAATATGTCAGCACGCGATAGCCCAGCCGTCGGAGCTCCGTCACGAACGGACTCATGAGACGGGTGAACCACATCGGGGAGTGGCCCCAGCCGAACGGCAGCGCCACGCACTGAAAGTATCTGCCAAGGTATTTGAACAGAAACCAGTCGCGCATGCTCGGCGCAAGCCGCATATGCCGGTATCCCTTCACGATGTCCATAGACATCATGTAATCGTTTCTCTGTAGAGACATCGCGAATTCCTCCAACGATTCCATCCGAATGGACCCGCGGTTCCAGTGCTTTGACTGCACAGAAAGGTTCACTATGAACCGCCCCTTGCTGCCAGATTCTTTCTGCTGCCACGTCGTGAATGAAGAAGATATGACTGCGCCCTTTCGCAAAGCACGGTCCACATGCTCCCGACTCACCTCTTGGTAGATCCCAAGCTTCACACCCTCCTCCAAATCCTTCTGGGCAAACTCGACGTCTGCCGCATTTTGCGGTATATCCGCCATCTCCAGCCCGTGACCAGGTAAGAAAGGCCGGTCTGGAGCCTCGTATATACCGAACTTGATTGCTCGGTAGAGATACTCCGAGCAACCCATCTCGCGCCATCTTTCGGCTTTGCGTTGTGTAGCACGCCAAAGGTGACGCGAGGTGAACACAGGCTCACTGATCTTTGGCGGACGAACCCCGCGCTCCCGACCGCTTCGTCGCGTTGCTGGCGTGGAGGGTTGCTACCGCCTTCATCAGTTGTGTCGCCATGTGCGACTCCAGTTTGCCCATGGACTCTTCCAAATCGTCTGCTGCTGCTATATCACCCTTCTTCTCCAGGACGGGCAGCACCAGCTTCGCATGAGTAGGATCTTCTGCAGCCATCTTGTAGAACTCGACACGCAGCCTCAAAACGCGCAATGCGTATTTCACGGAGATAATAGCCCATACATCTAGCTTCTTGGCATCGTCTTCTTTGTTCGCTTCCAGAGCCTCTTGCCGTAAGGCTATTGATGCCTCGTGGAATGAAAGCCAATACCCTGCAGCGTTTATGTAGTTGGCTTCATACTCAGCAACAGGCCGCATGCTCGTGTGCCTTTCTAAGTGACGCCTTACTGGCCATTCTCGATGCGCAAAGAATCCTCCGTTAAAAGCTTGAACTGTCGGACCCTGCTCATACGGGTACCTTGTTAACCCAAAATCTTTGTCATCTCGGCAACGTCGAGCCACTTTGGCGTAGCTCGTCATATACGCACTCTCAATCCCGGCGTCCTCTAAGGTACTACCTGTTCTCATCTTCTTTGCTTTCTCCAGCAACGCGCAAGCGTCACTCAGCGAACTTGCAAAGATACTCATTGTTACACAGACACTATGTCTGCTCGGCCAACCTCGTTTGGCCTTCACGAACCGCCTGCCGCCGAATTTCGGGGACTCTCTTTGAAAAAGAGAGAGGCACAAGAGCGATCAGTTGCGCTGGTCCTCGCGTCTCTCGACGACGCTTTGTATCGGACGGCGGGGCGACCGCCGTCGGCTTCTGATCACCAGTGCAATAACCCCAATTGCCCGTACGCGTCGTGATCTTTGCACTGACTGTAGCCGTCTGCACAAGCCTTGCTATCCATGTGCAGTGCGTTTTATTCATATAAAGCGTCTACATTGAACGAAAAATTTGTTTTGAAAGCATTCGAATTGAATTTGTTTACATTTTTGCATGCGCAGAAGTTGATGACACTGACAATTGATTAGATCCAAGCAAAATGCTTTGCCTTATATCATTACGTAGAGTACCATTGTAAAAAAACAATTTTTTGATTCAATAACGCTTACAGTGCGCAGTAAGTCGAATGTTGAACATATATCGGTGTAAAGGTAGTTATCAGAATCTCCCGAAGTGAGTCAATCTCTGCATGTGAAATAGCTACACTACAGTTTGGCAGTATCACTTACAAATATGCACATCTGTTACATACACTTGTTATGGTTCGTATGTTGTATTTTTTGAAAAGACATTATACTAGAAATTACCAGAAAAGAAAGACGATACTACATATATGTGTATTTTTTTATAAGTATAAAAAACAGTAGCTAATGTGCAGTAAACTGTACGGGTCATAACTGTAGTGAATTATTTCAATTTAAAGTCGTATACATGGTTATTTATTTTTACGTGTTTGACTTTAAACTGCGTAGTAGCGCATTTTCAATGTGGAGCAGTGATAGTTGCCCTATAAGTTATTGACATAACCATGACATAACACGTAATTTCGTAAAGACAAACTTAATTGCAACTGTGCAAAAATCGAAAAACAAATTTGTAGATCTAGTAAGTTTAAAACCAGTCATCAGTGAGCATTACAGTTCTTTTAATTGAGATTCTAATTAATTAAATAAACTTGTAGCTACCATAACATCTGCATACTCTGTCCACGCGTACACGTACGCACACTTTGTTGTTGTGGCCAGATTATCGCAAAGCTCCTACTAGGGGCAGCGCTATCCTAGTTTTATATAGATTTGATCTAATTTTTGCAAAAATCTTAGATATTTGTACTGCATGGCAGGTTTTTGGCACACTGCTGGCGTTTCTGGTATATACCTCGTTCTCGTCGTCTATGTTTAGAATGGCTGTTTTTTCCTCAAACAAAGTAGTCTACGTTGAGCTTTTTCTTCAAAAACATGCGCCGTGTCACACGGCGCATTTTACCTTCTTTTTGGTAGTCTCAAAAATTGGATCAGATTGCTACCAATATACTTGAAACTCAAACTTAAATGAATCGAGTAAAATAGTAATCATTAACCTATGCCCAACAGATATAATACACATTTCACCCGTAAAGTACACTTTTACTTTTCTGAAGTGCCGAGCTAACTAAAATCAGCGCGCTAAACTTTAAAAAACTGTTACTGGCTTTTTCCTTTGGTTTGTCGCTAAAGGAATTTAGCCAGATCCTATCCATAATTTTCTTGAATTTAGATCAAGTAATAAATAAGTACGCTCTTATGCTTTGAAGCTTTACTAAAAAGGTAGCTTAGGAGCTTTGCGAACTTTTTGCGAAGCCTGCTTCGCATAACTCTGATAATCCACAGTAGAACTTGGCACTGCGGCTCTTTCCAGTCTCGAGTCATGACAAAGCACGAGATGAACTCCACGTCCCTCCGGAAGCATCCGTCCGTAAGCGAAAGCGCACGCAACTCACGCACGAGACCAACGCTGTCCGTTTAGCGCAAGTAACAGCTGTTCCGTAGAAGGAGCTTACAATATCGAAAGTCTTCAAAAGAAATGCAAACGGTTGGCAATATCACAAAAAATTTGCGTAGCTATAGTCACTAGCGATCGTTATACCCTGCAGAAGTCCGTTTGAAGTTGTTCTACCTGACGCACTCTTCGCAGTGTGTTGTGTGAAGCGTCCCGGGGGGTACAGTTACACTTGCCCGGGTCCACGGGTGAAGTTTCCTTCGTTGTTCAAGCTGTCAGTATCATGCCTTTTGTTGCGAAGCATGAACAAACGACAATGAAACACATTGTTAACGATTAAATAACCTTCAGTCTTCTACTTTGGGGACAGCTTCTAAAAGGCGTCCTCCACTCGTGCCGTTCATGGTCATGATGATCATCGTGATGGTGTTGCTTACAAGTCCAGCCTGGCATTATATGAGAATCTTTTTAGGGCTCTTCCATCGTAGTTATTTTCTAGACTCGAGACACGTTCCAAACCTCAACCAACGACGATACGTTTGGCGTTGTCCGTAACTCATAGGTTGGTAAACGGAAGAGAGGACTCCTCCCGTTTCCACGTGTGTGGCCTTGGACTTGTTGCTGGTGTGTCTCGTGCCTGCTGGAGCCCAAGCAGAGAAAGGCTGTTGCGCTCGAGCGATCGTGTTGCTGGGCAAAGGCAAATTCCAGAACTTCTCAAAATGCAGTAAGCTGCTCTTTTCCTTTCTCATGGATGATTATCGTTTTTGCAAATCCTAAAAAAACTACGGTAATTCAAATTTTGATTAGAGTCCTTTTTGTTCTATTTGGAGTGGGACATTTAGGGTCGCTCTGAATGACTATAAATATCAGCCGCGAACTTGTCCCAAAAACCGCTGTCGTGTACACGTAGATCAAAACTTCCCGTCGCGTTCTCGCATGCTGCACGCTGCCCGCTGCCCGCATTCCCGAAATCGAAAATGGGAATTCTCACCAACACAAGACGAACGCTTTTCACTTGTTCTTGTTTTTCATGTTCGCCATCTGCAGCGCCGCTCGGTGCGACACCGTGTTGAAGTGACCCTCCAGATTGTACTTGCTTGCCAGCAAGATATTGCACACCTGACACTTGAACGGACGCAATCGATGGTGAACTCGCTTTACGTGCGACGTCAAATGCTCCCTCTTCCCGAAAGAGCGTCCGCACGTGTCACAACGAAACGGGCGGTGACGTAGATGAACCGTGTTGGTGTGCTTGCTAAGGTCTTTCGAAAAGAAGAACGAAGAGGAGCAGCCCGGCAGAGGGCACGGAAACGGCCTCAGTCGACTATGCACGCACTGCATGTGCTTTGAGCGATCGGTGTTGCGCAGAAAGGCGCTTTTGCACTCTGAACATGGCAGAATGGTCCGGCCTTCGTACGCTTGCATGGAATGATCTACAAGCAGGTGATGGAGAAATTGGACCTTCCTCGAGAACACCACACCGCATGGCTGACACACACGAATGCGGCTGCTCGCAGGCGACTCCTGTACCAGATTGCTTGTCGTAATGCGAGAGGTGGTGGACTGCGCTTGCAACTTTCTGACAGAGTGCGAGGATTGACCGGGAGCTGAGGAGAATTGCGGCGTGGGAGCATGTGATGGAATGGGCGCGGCTTGAGGGGTGGGTGTCGTGTTGTGCGATCTGGTTCGAGTGCTGGCAGATGGCGGCACTGAGTTAGGGGAGCAGAGAAATTGAAGGTTCATTCTGTGCTCCATTGTGAAAGTGCGGCGAGAAATTGAGAGAGTGACAGATGTATGACGCGTTGCCAGAGCTTTCAGGAACGAGCAGGAAACGACGAGCTGGCTTGCTTAAATGTAGAGTTGAGAAAAAAAGTATCGAGACAACACAATGTGATATTTAGCGGAGATCGTTGTTGCTGAACAGTGATATTGTGAAAAAGGAGCGATTGCGGCGCTCCTAAAAGATGTCAGCAAAGGAAATTTATCGACTGGGTCCCGTGAGCACGCGTTTATTGTGGAAGGAGAGCTTCGGCTCAGAAGCACTTGTGCGAGTGCGTTTTGTGAGCTGGCAGGTGTTGCAGATTGGCATCATCAAGAGCGGACTTATAGAAGGGCCCGCCAAGGTTGTGCAGATTGGTCAACAATTAATACTGCAATTGCGAGACTTGCGCCCGCGGAGCGAAGTCAAAATTTCTTATCTGTGCTGTTTGCTTCTCCAAAAATTCAGTTGTTCACGCTGAATACTCGCTCTGACACGAAGCGTATCCAACGCGGAGCACCCAAAGCGGGCAAGGAACGCTCACGTGGGGCGATTGTGTCTCCAAGGTGGGAAGGCATTTGGAATGCGGGCGACGTGGCTCTCGAGCTTTCAAGTTATTCACAGGCGTGCGCTCGCGAATGCGCTCACATTAAACGACAAACTATATTGAAAACAGCCTTACGTGTTTTAAAAACGCCAAACTTCACAGTTGCGTTTTCCGTGCAATGCGTGAGAACGGTTTCAGTATTCGTTAATTGAGTGAATGAATAACAACCAACTGTTGGTGACGAAAAGTAAGCCACATTTCCAACAACGATTCGATGCCACGTGGCGTGGCGTTCCACGTGGCTGCAATCCCAATTGAATTGTTATGAATGAAATTCCGGCGATGCGGAGTAACCGACACGTGGCTACATCCGAAGCATGCAAACAGACAGCTAGAGAGAGAGGACGAGGAACAAAACAGGCGGGGTGGTGCTGCCAAAACGACTGTGCGAGGTGCTCCGCCTCCGCTGACATTACAGAGCGTGTACTTCCGTACATGACACGCACGAGCACGAGTCGTCACTGCTGCCGTGATTCAGAACAGATAATATCTGTCATATTATGACACTCTGATCCTGAGTGGCTTCCACGGTGGCTTGGAGTCAGGCGGTGTATCGGCACCAGCTCCGCCGGGCCGCAAGTCACACAAATGGAAGCAAGCGGAGATGTGCATCTCGCATCCGGCCCCGACGCGCAAGAAATCCACTGGGCCACGTGCAAATACAAAAGCACTGGTGGCTTCGGAGATGGAAGCACCTCGAGCGTGTCGCAGGAAGCAGTGCTTTGCTCCATTCACCTCACTACAACACTTTTGCAACACTTTTGCAACCCGTTGCTTCTTCTTCCCTTCATTCAGCCACTTTTCCCTGGAAACCAAGGTCGAAACTGTGCGCGTTGCTTCCGAGTTAGCTCATTCCGTGTAATGTCCTTCCATCCCAGCTGCTACATTCACATAATATGTGGCTTCTATAATGGCTGCTTCCATCACGAAACTGCTTCAGTGCCCCAGCTTCTCTCACTTCTACCTGGCCGCTCGCACGTGCTCATGCACAATTTTGCTCACATTTCCATTCTCCCAGTCCGCTCTTTCTCTTTCTGTCGATCTCTCGTTCCTATAAAAGAGAACTTTCTTAGTTCGCGTTCTCGTTTCTCCTCCTCTGGGCAGATATCGAGTGACTCCATATCCAGATTGACCATACCACTTACAGTCCTGTCAAAATGCCCAAACCGGCCTCAAGCCGTCGCCCCCAAGCTTCGAAGACTTCGGGCAACGATCTCCCTTACCCACAGTCCGATTTTGAAGGGCAGATCCGTCTGACCTATCAAGAATCAACAGAGGACTATCCAGACCCTGTCACCGCCCCAGAAAATGCTCCAAACATCATCCTCATCATGACCGACGACGTCGGTTTCGGCGCCAGTTCCACTTTTGGAGGTCCGTGTAACACTCCTACCATGGACGGTCTCGCCGAGGAAGGCATTATGTACAAACGTTTCCATACCACCGCTCTGTGCTCCCCGACGCGCGCTGCGCTGCTCACCGGGCGCAACCCACACAATTGCGGACAGGGAATCATTGCAGAGCGTTGTCTGGGCTTTCCCGGCTACAACTTTTTGATGCCCAAGAGCTGCGGAACTGTGGCAGAGATCCTCCGACAGAATGGTTACAACACTGCCTGGTTTGGAAAGAACCACAACGTACCAGAGTGGCAGACCAGTCAGTCGGGACCGTTTGACCTGTGGCCCACGAACTTGGGCTGGGAGTATTTTTACGGCTTTCTCGGAGGTGATTGTAATCAGTGGAAGCCCAATCTCTACAGGAACACCACCCCGATTCAGCCGTATGAGGGCAAGGAAAACTACCATCTTGATGCCGATATGGCCGACGAGGCCATCAAATGGATCCGTCAGCAAAAGACTCTCACCCCTGATAGGCCCTTCTTCCTTTATTACGTGCCCGGTGCAACTCACGCTCCTCATCACGTGCCGCAGGGCTTTATCGACAAGTACAAGGGCAAGTTTGATGCTGGTTGGCATGCACTTCGTGACCTCACCTTTCAGAATCAACTGGACAAAAACATAATTCCGCCGGGCACCGTCAACACCGAATACCCGGGCAACTTACCCGAGTGGGACTCGCTCTCCGACGATCAAAAGCGCGTTTACAGCCACATGATGGAGGTTTATGCTGCTTTTCTCGAGTACACCGATTATAATATTGGACGAATGCTGAAGGAGGTGAAGGATCGGGGTCTTGAGGAAAATACGCTCGTCATCTATATTCAGGGTGACAATGGTGGAAGTGCTGAAGGTACCGTTCAAGGCACGACGAATGAGTTGGCTGTGCTGGGCAACAAAGTTCCAGAGCCGTTCAGTTTCATTATGCAGCAGAGTGATGACGGTTTGTTAGGAGGACCTATGAACTACAACCATTTCCCGGTGTCATGGAGTTGGGCTCTCAACTGTCCCATGCAGTGGACGAAACGATATGCCAGTCATTTTGGAGGTACAAGAAATGGGGTTGTGATGAAATGGCCCAAGGTGATCACAGATGTGGGCACCATGAGGTCGCAGTTCCATCACGTTGTTGATATCACTCCCACCATTCTTACTGCCGCTGGTGTGCCTTGGCCACTTGATTCTATTAATGGCGTGGAGCAAAAGCCGCTGGATGGCGTGTCAATGTCGTATACTTGGCCGGCTGGGGTCACCGAAGAGGGTCGAAAGGAGCAAATCTTTGAAATGTTTGGGAACAGGGGACTGTACAAGGACGGCTATATGTGCTGCACCACTCCGTTAGTGTTTGCGTGGGATGAAGAATCGCAGAATAAGACTTACCAGCCAAGCGACTTCGAGTGGGAGTTGTACAATCTGGACAACGATTTCAGTCAGGGAAAAAACTTGGCATCCCAAGACCCAGAGAGGACCGAAACGATGAGAGCTTTGTGGATGGCAGAGGCGGAGATAAATAATATACTACCGCTGACATTCACCGAAATCGACACAATCAAAGCAGGTGTAAACCGTCCCACTCTCACGAAGGATCGCACGTCGTTCACATTCTACCGAGGAATCTCCAGAATCCCAGAGGGAGCGGCACCGAATGTGAAGAACACCTCCTTCGCGATCACTGCGTACGTGGAGTACTCTTCACCCTTAACGGAAGGAGTGATTATCACGCAGGGAGGCCGGTTTGGAGGATGGGGTTTGGTGGTGATTAAGAATGTTCCCATTTGGGTTTATAAGCTGTCTCAGATGCCGGAGCACGAGTACAAAATTATTTGGCACACACCGCTGGGCCTTGGTGGGCACAAGATTCAGCTCAACTTTCAGTACGAGGGAGGCGAGAGCCTCGGAGGAGCTGGTACGTTCTATATGACTGTGGATGATGACACGGACAAAGTGCTTTCCAAATCGATTCCGTTTTCTATCGGGGCCAAGTTCTCGGTGAATGAGACGCTGGACGTGGGATGTGACACTGGAACCCCCATTCTCGACAGCTACGAACCAAAAATGCCGTTCGAGTTCACTGGTGCTTTGATGAGGGTGACGGTTGATCTGCTTGATTCTTTATCTGCAGAAAAGAGAAAGAAGATGATGATGGAGGTGGCCCACTTCGAGATTGCCACCGACTGACAGGTAGTCGTGGGTAGTTGTTGTGGCTGAGTTGAGATAGGAGTTGAGCTGCGCCCTGGCGCGTTTGCACTTACAACAGAGTAAGATAAAAGTTGTGGATTATTGAATGCCTCGAAGTACACAAGCATCATTATAACAGCTGAAACGTGGCCACAACTCACAGAATGCCACGTCTTTTTCAATGCAATTGTTCTTGAAGGTGTGAAGAGACCGGTATTTTGATTTGCTACGTCTATCAAAGTACCCTTTTACGGCCAACGATGACAGTGACGTCAGTGCTGTCAAGCTGCACTGTCATACACGGCCAACGATCGACGAACATCATACAGTAAACGGCTCACCAAAGGTATGGACACAAGTGCAGTCTACGGGAGATTGTGCTCCGTGTACAGCGGTCACAGATATATACGTGGAAGGCGTGCAAACGTATGACACGCGTTAGTCTAGAGCTTCAGATAAAAGCACAAACTTTTAATTTTTAATTAATTAATAGCAAACGAGTTGGAAAAACTAAGCTGTTGGGGATGGTGGCAAGATGCCAGGAGCGGAGGAGTTGATGGCTCCGCTCACCAGGAGCGGAGCCATCAACTCCTCAGCACGCGGGAAGCTGCTCGTGCTTCTCGACGCGCGCTACCGCTGACGGCTTGTTGGAGACAAAAGTACGCCATCTTGAAGGGTCAATATGCACGGCAGAAATGGCGCTGACCAGTTTCTCAATGGAAAGGCGTTCAGCTCTCAATGGCGTTGGGTGAAAGTGGAACCTACTTGCTGGTGAAGTGGTCAAGGTGGCCGATTTTAAGTCATGGGCGCGCGAACGGGAGCGAGTGTGAACGCGGCGAAAGTTTGGACGCTTCTTCAGTGGAAGCGGGGACGACTTGGCAGAAACGCGTTTGTGGAGCGTTTTCTGGATAAGAATTGCGAATGACGGGCTTCGTTGGGAGTGTGCGCTGAGGGAGCTGGCCATGTTGCTGCAAAGTTTTCTGAAGAGAGCTGAATACTGTAGATGCCGGGACCCGGTCCGTAAATCAGTGACAAACGCGTAGCAGCAAAAAGCGGTGAAACGACTGTTAGAACAGAAGATACTTGAAATTGCTCCAGAGTAACAGCAGTAATGAATCTTGTAGACGGCGAGGCAGATGAGGGAGAAGAGCGAGCTTCAAGCGTAGAAGGTGCACGAGTGCGACCGCGGGGACGAAGGCTGGTGCGAGACAGAGCAGAGCAGAGAGAGCGGTCTGGAAGGGGTGGTGATGAGAGAAATGCGATGGCGGGCAGCGACGACGAGCGGCAACAAACTGCTGACGCTTACAAGCAGCGGACGCCTCCCATTCGAAGCGTTCAGCGCCGTGTCCACATGGCAGGCGTCCTGGGTGATGTCACCCACCCACAGGTGAAGGTGCAGCGCGCGCTGACAGTGACATGTCGGCATCTGCTCCGCTCTGCCAGCCGAAGCAGCCCACAAGAACCGATACGATGAGTCTCGCCCGTTCTCGCCGTCCTTCGCCACCGAGAAACTAACCATACAGGGGAACCTAGGGATTTTTGTTCACGATCGTGTTTGCTTTGTGACGAATTCTGCTCCGCCGTACCCATCGGTCTCCCACCCCGGTCGGACATCCTCCGGTACTTTTGCTGACCTCAACGCCGTAGTGCCACTTTGGCCGCGACTTCGGAGCTTCGTCGTACCCATCGCCCACCTTTCCCGTCATTCGCAATGCTTTCGTTGAGAAGCACGAGCGACTCTTGCTATTAAATTAATTAAAAAATTTTGCTTTTATCTAGCGCTCTAAACTAACGCGTGTCATACGTTTGCACGCCTTCCACGTACATATCTGTGACCGCTGTACACGGAGCACAATCTCCCGTAGACTGCAATTGTGTCCATACCTTTGGTGAGCCTTTTTGTGATTTGTCAGTGATCCCTTCCTCGTCGTCTTAGGGCAGGAGCAAAGCATGTGACGCATACTCGTGCAGAAATGGTCCATCGGAATAGGTTTATGTAGGAATGAAATCAGTATTGGTTACGGAATGGAGTGCTTCAAACGAGCACTTGAAGAAGTTCATGATAACTGTTGGTACTATTTGTGATTCTAAGCATGCTTGGCGTAGACTGGTTTATGAAGTTCTCCTTCCATACAATCATGGGCGCATTTGTCATTGAGTACTTTGCCACCTTGTCAAGTTAAAGCCATTACTTTTTAAAAGTGTAGTCCATATCCTTCGAAAATAAATTACAAACTACGTTGCTGACAACTTTTTCTCAAGACAATTAGTCAGACTCCACTTTTTGCCAAATTAGTTATTCCCAAAACCCGCCTGTCTATAATGTGACAATTATGACTGGAAAACGGACTAGAAACCGGAATGCAATATAATAAGAAACGATTCAAGCATGGCGAAAATTTCGATGAAACATTTTCTATGACCAGCAGGTGTTAACCTTAATACTGCTCTGAGAGAACTATTGTAATCTTAATATTGAGCATGGCCAGTGAAACATTCTTTCGGCAATGTCTGCGTCACCTATTCCCGTGGAGTGAATGGTAATGCTTCCTATCAATGATGTTACGACCTCCAAGAAAGTGCGTACTGCGAAGTGCTCATGGGTTTATGGCTTTGTTTTTCTTTTTGAACTGCTTCTATACGCAGATTTGCCTAGCAGAAAGCAAGGAAAGCCACTCTGTACATCTCCACTTGGATTAAGATTGCTGCATTCTTTACTTTTAGTTTATTGACTGTGTGGAGGGCCGCTTAACTCTAAGAAAAGTCAGACTTCCGCTTAACAGAACGGAAGGACAACCTTGTAGTAGATGAAACCTTGATCACCGCTTGGCATTTTCTGGTTTTCGAGAGTCCAGAGAATACCGCCATGAGCATTTTGGAAGGCGATATACGCCGCGTACTGGGTAAGGATGTTGGTGTGCTGCAAAGCGGGAGTCCAACTGCTGAAGTCATATGCCGGATCAGTGAAGAAGTCAGTGTTGGGCGGGTTGCCGATCGCGATGGCGGTGATTCCGGAGTCTGGCGGAAGAACGGAAGGATACCATGTGTTGGTGTTGACATCACGAACGGCAGTGATCAGAGCCTCCCAGACGCCTCCATAGTTGTGCAGACGGTAGTACAGGTCGTCGCAAACACCAGTGTATGTGTAGCTGCCCCCGACGATGTTATCGGGGGTCGGCGGACCAAGTTCGGTTCCGCACATCATTGGTACGACACTGTCATCGGCAAGCGCTTCAATCTCAATAGAAATAATGCGGGCGCAGAATCCAGTGCAAGAGCAGGCGGCTCCGGTTTCGCATGTGTCGGTAGGAGTACAGACGCCGCCGAGAGGAATGACAGCGGCGCTAGACGGAGTAGGAGAGACGGAAGGCGTGGCCGATGGGGTGGAAGAAGGCGACGGTGCCGCGGAGTTGGAAGGAGTGGCAGACGCGCTCGCAGAAGGAGAGGAGGATGCGGAGGGAGCCGGGGAAGAGGACGCCGAAGCCGCCGGAGATGAGGACGAGGAAGCCGCCGGAGATGAGGACGAGGAAGCCGCCGGAGATGAGGACGAGGAAGCCGCCGGGGAAGAGGATGCTGAAGGCGCCGGAGAAGACGAAGATGAAGGCCGCGGCGAGGAGGATGAAGATGGGGCCGGCGACGATGACGATGAAGGAGCCGGTGAGGAAGACGAGCTCGGCTGAGGATATGGGGATGGGGAATGATCCGGTGAGGGAGCCAGCTGGTTTCTGGGGGTGACGCAAGTGACTTGAGGTTCGAGCTGACAGTCAACGATCTGACCAAAGGCGTGTGGGTACGCGCCAACCGGGCGGAACACAGTGCGCGTGAGGCTGCAATCGGTAACATCACACATTTCAGTTCCCGCACCTGACAAGGTTCCAAAACGGGAAGAAGGCCACCAGAGAGGTTAGTGGTGACGACGCAAATTGGAAATGGGAAGTGCATGCATATACGTACAGTCACAGACAAAGCCGGAGCCACATTCGTAGGTCTCGCACTGTGTGGAGGCTCCGGAGCCGCCGTAGTAGCGGAGACAGGTTCGACCGGACTGGGCCTGCACGCAGACGCATTCGGTGTCAGAGTAGATGCAGTGGGCAGAAGCGAAGGCAAGCAACGCGGTGGCGAAGAGGGCGCGCAGCATCATGATGCAAACAGCTGCCAACGGCGGAGGGGACCGCGATATGTTGCTGACTGAGAAGTTTGGACGGAGAAGGAGAAATGGCGCCGTTCGGTCGGCGGAGGGGTACGAACACGGAACGAGGAGCGGCGAACATCGAAGGCCATGGCGGGAGGCGAACGGAAGCAGTCGCCAGCGGGAACATACGATGTGCTTGCAATTGTTCGGGAGAGGGGGCGCGGCGGGGAAAGCGAGTGAGGATGGAGTGACGGATCTCAATTGAACATGAAGACGGATTGCGGCAGCGGCAGTCGACGGCAGGGCGCGCAGCTTGCACACATCGAGTTCAAGCGCTGTAAACTTAAACGCTTACAGTATGACAATTGAATGGATTTCGGAAATAAATGTTCAAAATTTGAATCCTTTCAAATTTCAATCAAACATTGCCAGTCGTTTCAGCATTCTGTAAATGCTTTTCGAATGCAATCTTTTTGAAATAGCTTACAGTCTTTTCGAAACTTTTGATCCTTTTTGTGCTTCCTGTGCCAAACGAGAGCATCCGGACGGTACAGCAATGCAGATATCCCACGCTTTTTGCTACGCTTCCTGCCTACATGCGTGATGTAGAACAGCCCGGAATCCATCTCTGCAAAATCTGTGAGGCTGATTAACAAGCTGAATGATGTGTTTGTAACGAGCACTTGACCCCTTATCCGAGGCGTAGACGTTTTGAACGCTGTCAGTTGCCCTATTCTCTTGGAAGCGTATCATGATCGGAGACCCGCTGATGAGAGGCTCGGAAAACGAAAGGCTCAGCATGCAGTGGGTAAGAGAGCGGAGAAAACGTGTGAGGACGCCGAAAGGCGACGGAGGACGCTTGCCTTGCAAGCCTGGATATTCGAAGCGTACATGATCTTCTGCGGTGCAATTTGTTAGAAGGAAGAGAAACAACTGCCTTACTGGGACATGAAAAAAAAACCCTTCCAACTTGAATCAGCATTGACAAGATGTACAACAGATGCAGATGACGATAATGTTACATAAGCACGCATCCTGGAGTTGCAAGCTAACAACGCCTAAATCCTTTCACGGAATGATTCTCCTTTTCTCTGAAACCTAGCACGCAAAAGGTAAGGCTCGAAAGACGCGAACCTACTCTCAGCCAGTACCTACACACATATACTGCTGAGAAACATCGATCGAATGGGCCATACAAAACCATTGACCAGTCCTGTCTTCTACATGTGATGCGCACTGATGCCCAGTCACAGCGCTTCGCTCAAGAGTACTTAAAGGAGTTGCACCTAATCAACATTGTCTAACCATCTTATCTTCGTTACTCTACAGTTCATCGCATACTTCTCTTCGATGATCATCACTATGAATTCAGCTACCTCCGTTTTGTTCGTTACGCTTTTGATTGGTATCAGTCTGTCCTCCTTGGGATGTTCAGAGCCTTTGGTGATATCGGACCCTCTCAATACCCTGGAAAGATTTGCAGAACCGTCTCCACCGGTGATACCGAAATGCGAAACAGATTTGAGCAGGGGCGTATTTGTGACTAGAATTTTCAGCATTCCAGAAGTCATAGTCACCTACAAAATCCTCCAAGTCAGTCACATTTTAGTCACATT
>JASCIV010000654.1:0-14282 GCA_030374735.1 Gracilaria caudata
ACAGAGCAGAGTGCAGCGAGTCAATTTTTTGAATTTCAAGTAACGATCAGGGAAGAAAATTTCAAGGATTTCGTTACCAGAGCTCTACAAAAGTACCAGAGACAAATTCCGTGATGATGAATTTTACAGAGCAGTGCAGGTAGTTTTCGTTCTGACAGATTCTTGGATTTAGACTGTCTAACAGCCGGGTTGTCGACCGGACTGTAAGACAAAAAACAGCGCTCTTAGTGTGTGGCTACGGGAGTAGGACTCCTACTCTTGCTGATGGAGGCGTGGCCGGGTAACTAACGCATTCAGAGAAACTTGTAGGTAAGAGGATTAACTTAAGTTATAACCCTCTTACCTCTGTGTGCGTCTTTAATTCAACGTCGCTTTGTCAAACGTCAAGAGCGAAGGCATTGAAAAACACAGCAGTCATCGTTTATGCTGTCCTCGTTTGAAACGATAACTCTATAGGGGGCGGGAAGGGCATCCTTATCTCTCCATGTCTTGCCAAGACACTGTAGTATCCGGGACAAGTTGTCTGTGGCCCATCATCGTCCAGACAAACCGGGTATCACAAGATTTCTTTTCTCATCTTTTCTCTTTTGCCGCCAACCTCCAAATCTTGGCCAAGCGCTAGCCACGAGCACTTTGGTTGACTGAGAATATGGAACCGCGCACAAAAGGATTGAAGATGTTGACGTTAAGGCGACTATAAGCAAACTCATAGCCAACTTGTATTGCTTGAGCAAGATTTGGGACCTTTCCCAGTAGGGAGTCATAAATATGTCTGCCCATGGAGAGCGATACAAAACGTTACCCGTTTGCCAGACAACACAGGACAGAAACACAGCCTCATTTGTGGCCAAGATCGTGATGATGGGAAGGGGCCGTGTATCATAATTTTGGCACTGTAGGAAACGAGCTTCTGCGCGGTGCCATCATGGAATACAGCAAGTGGCGATTAAGGCTTGTCGTCGAGGGGTAACACGACATCGTCATGTAGAGGTTTGCACTCGCATTCCAAGTCCACCACGGTTGATGGTTGTTTCGGAGCTTTCGAAAGCCCGACAGAAGGCTGAGGATACGCCTTGGAGATGGCGAACAGAATGCCAGCGAGCACACCGCCTGTTATGCTGATCCAACCCAACGTGCTGATGTTAGTATTAAACAATAGTGCGCCTAGTAGCACCACTGAAAATTTGTTGCACGCGCCCAGAAAGCTTAGTGTGCTGCCCGAAGTGACGGATACGAGCCAGAAGATTGATATGCCGATTGCAGCTGCGAGCGCTGACGATAGGATGTATACATGGCGGAATCCGACAGGGGAAGTTGGGAATTGTTGGATAAACGGTACAAGTTGGTTGGATGCGAGCGCAACAGGCATCATGAGAGAGGCGGCAACAAGATTTGCATGCAAAGTCTTCTGAACGGGGGTGAAAGAATCTGAAAGACACGCACGAAGCGAAAGCACGTAGAGAATGTTAATGACGACGTTGGCCATGGCCCATGCATAGCCGATCAGACTGTAGTCGAGATCTGTGACGGCTGTGACGGCGTTAGCAGCAACGATGAGCAACATTGCACCGGCGGTGGCAGGCGTTATAGGGTCTGAGAAGAGCGCTCGTTCCATGAGCGCAATGCCCATAGGCGCCATGCTCTTGAGCACCGACAACACCGGCAAAGACACTACACGTAGGGCACGCGCGTTAGTGAAGATGTACAGAGTAAAGAGTAAACATGGCACAAAAATCTGTCGTAACAGCGGCAGAGAGATGGGAGAAGTTCGTCGAGCAAGCTGCAGGATCGAAAGCAGGATAGTCACTCCGAGGGATTGGAAGGAAAGTAAGGCCCAGGGATAGTCAAGAGAATGGGAGAAGATCAATTTGTTTGCGAGAGTGAGCGACGTAGAGGTGGTGACATACGCCAGACAGGCGAGCAACGGGGTGAGCGCAATGACTCGCATCGGAAACAAGAGCGACTTCGCGGGCTGCGCGGCCATTTTAACGACGATGAAGGGTGGATAGGACCTTGAACTCTCCCACGCATGGAGTGCGCGGTGAATTTGTGCGGAGAGCGCGGGTGGACGAGCAAAGAAAAACAAAGACTCACGATGACGGCGTCCTTCGCAAAGAAGTTGTCGATATAACGCGCGTCAACAACTCGCTTTGCTGTGCGCTGTGCGCACGGCGCAGCGCGCGGAGCGTATGCTGATGGTGAGGTGGCCACAAAAAAGTACGCACACGCAGAAGTCCTACAGAGCGACACGCCTCCCAACATTATCCGCGCGATGACTGACGCCAATTCCCGAACCGTAGATCTGGCTCTTTCGCTAGCGCGTGGCGCAGCGGACGCGAATAAACCTTTTATTGTCGGGCTTATAAATCACTGAAGTTCTTCGTGCTGGCGTCCCGCCGCGCTGCGTATCTACGCGCAGACGTCATTCCGTACGTAGATAGGTTTATCTCACAGATTCTCGAACAAACGAGATAATTTACTGGTGTCGTCGTAAGGCTACACGTTCACCGCCTGTTTGCTCGACGATGACTTGGAAAGCGCTATGCTGCCCAGGCCGAAGGTTTTCAAGGCCGTGAAGATCGTGCCAGAGCTTCTGCACTGACCGCAGTGGCCGGGCCGTACACAGTACGAACCATATATGGTACGAACGCGCTTCTGGTCGATCAACTTGGCCGATGTTTGGCCCACGCACAGACATCCAACAAAGCTTGCGCTTTACAGTTGAGTAGTTACCAACGTGTAAGTTACATAACAGAATCAGATTCTGATTCTCTTCCCCTGCTGGAAGTCTCCTGGCTTTTGCTACGAAGGTACCTTCGCAGCAAGGGCCACTTCTTGGCTCACGCACCCCGACCTTGAGGCTATTCCCTTGGCAAACAACGTCCCATGGTTTTGTTTGTCGCGCCTCTTCGCATAAGATCGCCCTGCAAAGCGCCCAAGCTTAGAGCGTCCTCCATATCAAGTCGCACCCTTATCACTGCGTCCAATGCCGCCCCAAACAAGAGAGTCATTCGAGCCATTGCCTCCGTTGCAACCATTGCAACCACAGTCGGTGCCGTTCTCACCTTATGCAGTACAAGCGTTCAAGCCCTTTCGCCTCCTCCTTCACCGTCTGTAGCCGCTGTGCAACACACCAACGCCACCTATGCTCACCAAACCGCATCGCTGCTCACTGTATCTGCCGCCGATGATATCTCCACCAGCACGCAGACCCACGTTTCAACCGGCCAGAAAGCCGCCAATTTTCTCCGGGCCCGCGGCTTCAGTAACGAAGTCGCGGTGTTAGCGATATCTGCTTTACCCGTGGTTGAGCTCCGAGGTGGGATTCCGGTAGGATTTCTTCTCGGACTCCCACCACTACACACTTTTTTGCTCTCTGTGATCGGAAACATGTTGCCAGTCATTCCACTAATGTCTCTTCTAAGGCTCTCCTTTGTGCAGCGCATTGCATCCAGAGTGCTTGACCGCGCCAGAAGAAAAGCTGAGTCAGTCAGTAATTCTTCCTCACAAGCTCGAGCGCTGGCTCTTTTTGTTGGCGTTCCACTGCCTGGAACCGGCGCTTGGACAGGTTGTGTAATTGCGTTTGTGCTCGGTATGTCATCTCGAACAACATTTGTTTCTCTTCTGGTTGGTGTTATTTCGGCCGCTGTTATCGTCACATGTCTTTGCTTGTTGGGAAAGACTGGGGGTGCTATTGCAGCTTCCGTGTTGTTGGGAACCGGCTTGATCTCACTGTTGAATAGTTTTCGAGGCGCTTCAGTTCCTTCCGAAGACACGCCGCGTGAAAATGGTGTTGCGAGTCAACGATGTGAGTAGGGAAGCACTAAACTTTAGTAACGCCAGAGTGATGCGCTTATTTGAGAAACATCGCTTTTTTTGCTGAGGCGCGGTTTGTTTACTACAATGACGGACTTGCATGGCTCACAACATGATTCACATTTGGCTAGCGTCGTTGGTGATGATCTCGTGAAAGAATGTATTTGCTTCTCGTTGACTGTCACGACCAGGCAAAGGTGTGAGAAGGGTTCTAAGCGCCGAATGCGTGGGATATGCTCATGCAATATGCATGGTGCCTCGCTGCAATCAAGCTTTAAGTTCGAACCAAA
This sequence comes from Gracilaria caudata, assembly GCA_030374735.1. Lineage (NCBI taxonomy): Eukaryota > Rhodophyta > Florideophyceae > Gracilariales > Gracilariaceae > Gracilaria > Gracilaria caudata. Next base: position 4,107 of record JASCIV010000654.1, read on the forward strand.
CCTCATCGATAGCACTTTTGATATTTCGGTAGATATAGGGATTTCTAGTACGAACGATAGTATTCGGCAGCTTTCATTTCCTGGCGGATCATGTTCGCGATGCGCTGGGGCTGGGCTTCGCGTTCGCGAACCGATTGGAGGTAGATGCGCAGAGTGGACGATTGGCTGAACGAACGTTGGGCGACGTTGTGGATACGCAGTGCAAAAGCCAGCCGTTGAGAATGCTGGCGCAGCTTTGGACTGGCGAGCGAGCAGACGTTGGCGGTGGGTGATGGTTTGATCGACTTGCTCCTGATGCAGAGCGCGGGGCTGGATGTGGCGTTTAACGCGAAGCCGGCGGTCCAGAACCGCGACAAGAGTTATCGCGTGACTTAGTTCTTTGAGCGACGTGATGTATCTGCAGGCATGTCCCCCCACCCCCCAACACGGAATAGAAGAGTAGCCTGAAAAGATCGTTCACAGCTGTCTCCCCGCGCTTCTTTGTTCCGCTCGGTATCCAAATCTGCTAGCCCCGTTAATCCTTCGGCATTTCCAGTACCACTACCGTCAAATTCACCAGTTTCGCCGTCGACGGCACCTCCACCTTCAGCGTATTGAACATATCGTGCTTGGGCACGATGCACAGCCACACTCTGCACTCTGGAGGCACATCCAACTGATTCACAAACGCCTCTACGCCGGCAACCTGCGTTGACCCACTGTTTTGACTAGTAGCATTTACCACAGACAGCACATTGTCACGTTTCCACACCATGTCCCCCATTGGAAGGTTCTTCTCTGGTGGCACGTATAGCAGCTCCCCTTCCTCCATTTCTTCGAACTTCGGCACAACCTCGTCAATTCGCTCCAATGCCCGCCCACGTGGAAACAAACCCTTGTCTTTGCCGTTCCCAACGTCCCCCATTACGAACCTTTGACGCCACGATATATTCCGCATCACGTCTTCGGTAAAAACATCATAAACGCAGTGACATTTGTTGTCCATATAACCCGTCTCGTAGTTGCGCATCAAGGTGCGGATCTTATCAGGAAAAGAACCCACGACCATGCACTCCGCAACTCGTTTCAACGTTGTCGCTGACCAGATCGATTGTCGCCTCGGTAAATGGTTCCGGACTGGATACTTCCACCTTGAATTGCGCTAAATGCTCGCAGATTTCTGGGCATTCTAGTGGCTCATATTTGAATTAGCTTGCTTCTGCTAGAGTGTTCGAGAGCCCTCTTTTGTTGTTCTCTGGCATCCTCAACAACGTAAGGATACTGTGGAAGGCAATACCGCAAGGTACCGCCAAACTCGTTGACACGCCTCTCCACCTCCGCGTTTTCATACAAACTTCGCATTCCATCTGGAACAGATAGCTCTTCATGCATCACCTCAGCGAACTAAGTATTTCGTTAAGATCCCAAACCGGATTGTACAGCTTTCGAGCTCCTCTCTTCAAGAACTCCTTGTACCTTGAAGTGTTTGGGGACACATACACCGATGTTGGAATCTTAGAATTCAACACAGGCTCACAGATATCCTCCCCACGTCCGAAAAGAAGCAGCGTGCGTTGGGGTTCAAACGCGTCAAGTAAACCTTTAGGGTCGCTTTTCATGAACGCAAATTCGTGTTCTGGCACAAAGCACAGCTCTGTAAACTTTGCACCATTCGGACGCACCACAACTTCGGGGAAGCGTTTCCAAAAACGTCCGCCAGCAGGGGTCCATACAATTTGTTCGTTGAAGATGCGAGCAAGATAGTACTGTGCAAACACACTCTTTCCGATACCAGGGTTCCTAACAATTACGGCGTCCCATTTCTTTCGAATAGCTCGTAGAAGAGAATCATGGTCTCGTCGACGCACAAAAAGGTAGATGTGGACACAGATTACATCCAATACCTTCAATCTGAAACTTAGTACGTATGACGTAGATAGAGTCCGACACCCGTTCTCTCTTAGCATGCGCGAAGGACGGGATTTCTTGGGTCATCTTGGATCTTTTGCCAAAACGGCTTTCAAAGCTCATATACAAGTCCATGTCCTCCACAGCCTCGGGTATGTGCATTTTCCCCTTGACATGTAATTTGTTCAGACGTAGGCGGGCAGTATGACCGACACCGTTGCGGAGCGACCAGAGAAGGTTGCGTTCGAGCATGTGAACGCCGTATATATAAACATCCCGCGGAAAGATGATCAGAATCAACGAACACAATTGTGCGTATCCGATACGCCGACTGACTGGAGAGCGAGCTTACTGCTTGTCCGAGCGGCTGTGCGCAATGTTAGACCGTCAAAGCTTACTTTCGGTAGACCTCGCCAGCCGAAAATCACGGCAATGGAAGAAGCGTTCAAGGTTGTGGTGAGGGTAATCAAAAAGCAATGAACATCCATTGGCTGGGTTAGCAGTTGGCAGCGGTTGTGCTTCATGTGTTAACGACACATATAAAAGATTTACCCTTGTAGTGATGGCTGCAGCCAGGGTTCTCTCGCTCTCACCGTGATCGCAGAGTTGTCGGGAGGATAATACTGTAAATTTGACCATTTGGGCGATAACGGGAGCAAATGACAAGAGATAGACGGGAAGGTCGCCACACCTCGTAAATACGGTTCGTACGAAGGTACCAAGATTCAGCGTCGTCTCGTTCAAAATGCGTAAGGGTCATTCATTCATTCGTACAAAGGGTACGAGTCGTGAGGTACGACGGTAATCATTTGGCTTCACAAGAACAAACGTAAGCTACCACTTCAGCGTCCCCAGCACGTTGCAATAGCGAAATCAGTAGTTACTCAGCCGCTGCTTACCCTTCAGAACAATTCGTTTGGAGGGGGGAAGGGACTATCGCACTTCACCGCCTTCGCCAAGAAAGATCGGCTCCTTGACGCCAAGACTGGCAGGGTGTGCGCGCTGATGAGACATGAGGAATCTCCCATGGGTGCGTGATCCGCCTAGTACGACAGTGCTGATCAGAACTCAAATCGGCCTAGCCTCACTCGGCCAAACGAGCAGGGATAACTTGCCGAGTTTGGCACACAGAGAAAATGAAACCAGTGCCCACACTAAATAGAATATTGAATCATTGACTTGCTACAAACCGTCGATTTCCTGTAGAGGGCGAGGTAGGGATTCATGAGTTTTCTTTGAAGCTTTTGGAACCCTTTGGGATAGAGGACTACGAAGGGTAGATCATCAATGCCCCTTCGTTCTTTGACGCATCATTTGAGATCCGTCTTCGGACGTGCCGCCGCAGTGCAGCTGCGGAAGTATCGAGAAAATTCTGTTCACTGCAATTCCCGCGTCGGGAATCCCGCCCTTCACGAGAAGGTACAGTACCTGTACCTGTAGCTCGAGGCGTTTACAGTAGATTGATCCATGAACCATTTACAGTATCAATGAGGTACATTGCTCACGGCCACATGCAGCTGCATAGCGCCCCCGCGAAATGGCATGCGATCCGCGACCGAAACTTCTTGGAGCACCAGTAATGGCGTTTGCCATTCGATTCGAAACAGCGATGGACAGGGGAGGGAAGTAGATACCGTTGCATTTGAAGCGTCACAACTTAGGCCTCCAGTATTCCGATGCACGTGACACAGTTTCAAACTCACACGCCCAGTGACCTAACGCGACAGGCACCACCAACGTCTAGCCCCGTCAAGACACGGAGTGTGATAAGAAGCCGACAGAAATATACTCCGGGCGTCGGACATCCAAGTGTGCTTGCCATCATGTTGACACGAGTCGTCATGAAGATGATGATGCACTTGCAAGACAAGTATTGAAGGTTCGTCATACACAGAGCTTCGCAAAAGTTTACAAACTTTGAGGACAAGCCTTTAGGGACAGCTTAGTTTCATAGGACCACGAGCTACTGTATCTGGTGTACAATACGGTACCCGTATTTGCTAGCTGACTGTAGTGTGGACAAGACCCTAGCAAGGAGCCGGGCAAGGGATTAGCGCTGACATTGACTCAGCCATTTGTCACAGCAGAAAGGGCCTCAAGCCAATGCAGGCATCCATCATACAATGCGTGCCTTCACAAACGAAACGAGTGGAAGCCCAGGTTTGAAGTGTGTGTTTCTGCATTTGATGTATGGGAGATGGTGTTTAGCTGCAAATTGGTACTTTCGTAGTCCTGCTGATAAAGACAACGTCCATGGGGATCACAATCCAATGCTTTTGCGCTCGCTGCTGTGTTTTCTTGGCGCCCGCGATGGCAGAAACTGGCCTTTCAGTACTGGGACCACGTACATGATGTACCAAAGGTACAACATGGGAATGGGCCCACCGCTCGTTTTGAAACTGTGATGTAGCGGGGATTTGGCGGAACGAACTTTGTTGTGGACAAAATTGGAAGTTGTACAACTTTGAGCTGTACAGTCGTGCGACTCATACGCAAGCGCATGACTGGGTGCTCTATGCAGAAGCGAAAGGGAACCGGAACACAAGGTTAAACCTTGAAGGTTTGATTAACCATACCTGTACCGTTGTACCGCGCATCCACTGTATTCAGTTTGAGTTCTGGGCATGAACCGTTGGGCCAGCTACTTGATCCCAAACAGCTGTGTTCGGAGTTGCGCTGGTCGCACTACCGCATCTGAACGTATAGTTCCGTTGTCACTGGATCCAGTGGAATGGGCGACTACACGAAGAGTAACTCTGTAAACAATATTGTAAGTTATTACTTGTTCTTTCTTTTTGGGAGGCGACTAGTGGACAAGAGATTCTCGGGAAGTGATAAAGCAGACTGAAGATGGGAAGCCAAAGGGCCGGAAAAAACGCTTGTGTTTAATTCTGGGCGAGCGACGCATCTGCGAAGGGCACAAGAGCAGATTGAGAAGTGGATGATCATTGCTTTAGGTAGAGAAGGGGAGGGAAGTTCCCTCAGGGAACAGAAGCATAACCTTAGCTTTTCCGTATATCCTAAATCATCATGAGGATGTTTGGCCAAACAAGCAGGCATACAGTAGATCAGACGCATGTTAGCCCGCGTTATCCAACCACGTTCCATGAACGAGACAGAGGGCCAGATTCTGAAGAACGTGAAGGGAACTTTGCTCATGGGTGTCCCCCCTCCCCCCGTTAATTTAAATACAGAACGTAGAACAGGAGCACAAGCGTTTCCGAAACCAAGACATGCCCCTTTGCTGACTCCGTGCACACATCGCTCAACACAACTCTCAACACAAAAACCGCAACTACGTCGCTTGAGGAACAACAACACACAACGTTGCTCCTTCAGTATGTCGCCTACCAAGCGCAAACTAAGAACCGAACGAAATCAGTCGCGGAAGCGACTCAAACGAACTGATTCCTCATCGTGAGTACCAAAAATCTTCATAAGCGCCATTCGAACTAATGTACACTGACCACGTCCCTCGCAGTCCAACCGAATTCACAGCTTCGAGAAGCAAAGCAGGCCCGTCAACGCTCACCAGGCTCAGCGAGAAGGATGGCCACCTTCCGCGTATGGGTCCAATATGTTCCTCACTAGCCGAAACAACCATTGTCACTCTTTCACGCATCGCGCTTCGTCTGGACGAGAACTCGTTCGTTCTGCACACGCACCCGGAACGCGTGAACGCCTCAAATGCGTTGACCTTGAGCGTGTTTGCTAATGTATTGACACTTTCTGACGACATTGTGTGCCAAATAGGAGCCACATATCCCCGCGTGAACGAGGCGCTGGTTTTGGCGTTTGAGGCTGTAAAACGAGCTTTTGACGTGAGCCATAGGTTGATGAGCACCTCTTTGAGGCGGAGAGATGAGCAGCCTGTTCGGTGTAATCTGAACTCGCGAGATACTGAGCGAGACAGGAAGAAGCGGAGCAGAGATGCTTTGGAGTTTGCGGCACGTTCTACGGCCACGCGTGGTGTGATTTATGATCGTGATGGGGGCTTTGAAAAGCACTCTTTCTGAGCACCGCTCACCCGGTTGCGTCCAAAGTGGCTTGATGTGGCAGATACTACAGTCGGAGAGGCTCGTTGGCTAAGTGAAGAAGAGAACATTTACTACACTTTAGATGAAGACTATCTACTCAGTATAGTACCGTGGCAGATGAGTTTGGTCGCGGGCGGCATCATCGTGAGGAAGGAGCACTCCAATCGGTTCTGGATCACACGTGTTTTGGTGGATTGCTACCATTGTGAACAGCCAATGAGGATTCGGCGCTTTACCGAGTTTTGCTGCCCACCACATAAAGCTCGTTTTGCCGTATTTTTTTTTGCAAAAGCGCAGCAAAGAGCACCCCCAAGAAAAACGCCCGCTCGAGATTGGCTCCCCGACGTACCCTTGGTATTCGCGTAATCTCCTTCACGAAGCGACCCGGAACGCTCTTCTTCCTGTATCCACTCCAACGACCCCCGAACCGCAGCATTTATCTACACGCGGCCGCAGAACAAGTGCAAAACGAGCGCGAAGAGAACGTAGAAACGCCGCATATCTCTCGGGTTTGGCTGGCCATCATGAGTGCCGTGTTCACTTTGCGTCGCAAACGACTCGTGCTGAGCAATTCAGTGGCCGCCGTTCCCATCGCAATGCTCGCGCCCAAACACACGCGCATCCATCGTCGAGACGTACCGGCAATGCTACTTCCCGGCGACAGCGTTTTGGAAAGCACCACCATCGGAGGAACCGTAACCTTTTTCAGCATCTATCAGAATGTTATTGGTACGTATTCTCTCGCAGCTGTCAAAGCGTCATGAGTGGTGCGCAGTTTTTGTTAACGATAGCGTTGCTACTTGTACTTTTTTGCTCGAACAGTGGCGCGTATTCTTCTTTCGTGGTTCCCCGGAATCCAGAACAACCGTCTGGTGAGACCGCTTTTCACGGTTTGTGATCCGTATCTGAACCTGTTTCGAAGCGTGGTGCCGCCCGTTTTTGGACTTGATCTGTCTCCTGTACTCGCTCTGTTTGTGCTGCAAGCGTTCGGATCCGTACGTTATTGGTTACTGAATTTGCTTTTTTAACAAGATGAACACGGCTTCTCTTTTTACTGACTTTTTGTACATGTGCTCTCGAAAACACAGGCTACTGCTGCATTGGGAGCCGAAATGAACGAGAAGCGAGCTGTGAGCAGAACACGAGGCATTCTGAGTCAACTGCGCATGAAACTGCGCCCGCAAGCACAACACTAGCGTATGATGACAGCGCTGCTTTGAGCAAGTTTGAGTAAAACAACTACTTTCTTTTCTTCCGTGCCCTTCGCTCCTCATCGTCATGGCGAGAAGCGTCCATGGCATCGGCGTCGTCAGCTTCCCTCTTTCTCTTCTTTTTCTTCTTTTTCTTCTTCTTCTCCCTGCGTTTCCTGCGCTTATCATCGTCTGCCCACGGTTGCTCCACCTGCAACCAGTCCGGCATTTTGACGGGGTGCGCACTCTCCTTGAGTGTGAGCGCGTTTCGTATCACCCTCTCGTCGAATAACTCCAGTCGTCTCTCGTCCTCGTTGACGGGCTGCATGGCTATCTCGAGCAGGGAGCCGGCTGGACAGCGCGGCTTGAGCGGCACCACGTCGGTGGGAATCTCATTGATGAGAAACATGAACGAGGAGCGCAGCTTCCTGTTCCGGAGCTCGGTGAGAATCTCTGTGAGGTTGAACTGGTTCATGAGATCATCGGAGGTTTTGGCGGCGTTTGCCGAAGGCTGCATGCCAGCTTGCGTCACTTGGTCGGCCATTTGAGCGCATGCCGTTCGCCACCGGCAAGCAGAAGCCCTCCACTGTCCACTTCGGAAATGAGCACGAAGCATGGAAGGTGGGGGGTTGGCATGCGTGTGCACTGCGAACACTATGTACACGCACACACGTTGTATCACGTGGCCAGCTGTACTATGTGTGCGACGTGGGCGCGACGAAAGATTGGAGAAGAAGTACTACAAGGCGTTTGATGACAGCGGCGTACAGCATGACGGTGTGCGCCACTTGGCGGAGGTGTCATCAATTTGATGCGCGTGGATGTCGGCGGTGACAGTGAACAAAAGACATGACATGACAAGAAGTTGATCTGACAGGGTTTGTACCGCGCACGCGTGGCGGGGGCTCCGTTCACATCTCGCTGCGCCACGCATCGCGCGCCAACATGCAGCGCGTGAAACGCACTTGAAACGCACTTGACGCGCGCCATGGTGACCAGCGTGCACATGGGCTCTGTGCTCCGCTGCGGGCAGTTGCTCTTGTAAAGTGAGCAATACCATGACGTTTTGGCGATGCCCGGCGCATCCACGCTGGGCGATGGCGCGCAATGTGGGGGACACGGCCGGACGCCCACGCGCGCGCCGAGCATCGGCTCTACACCGCTAATCACACTGCGGTAAGCACGTTGAACCAAAAAAAAAAAATATCGGCTACTATTACTAGTGTGAGATATTTACATTGAACACGAACCAACGTTACACAGTTAAATTAGACACGGTGCTGTTGCTTTCGCGAGCGCACGAGTATCAATGCTAACCTTAGACGCGATTCGATTCACGCGTGAGCTAACATAGATACGGTATGTTCGCGGCTGATAGTGGCAGCCGATGCATACGGAGGCATGTTGCAATTCAGATGCAGGAATAGACGATGTGCATGCTGATACTGGTAGCAGCGGGGGTGAGCTGCTCTGAAGCGTCTGAGCGGCACATTTCGTAGAGAAAATGGGCAGTTTGTAAACGACAGCGACAGCAAGAAGAAGGTGGGCGCGCGAGGCGGCGCATGTTTCGCAAGCGCGACATCTGATATGCGCAGTGTGTACCTTTGTAGCAGTACGCAAGCGTACGTAACTTAACAGCACGATGCGCGGCTTGTCAATTGTGGGTGTGCGTGTGAGCGTGTGAGTGAGTGTGTGTTTGTGAATGTGTGTGTGTGTGTGTGTGTGTTGTGTAGATTTGGACAAGAGCTCAACTGTATATTTTGGGCGCGGTTACAGTAGTAGGCGAGATGTTGGGGGCAGTGTGTGGCTCTGAATTGAGAAATGGGGCGCAGAGGAGGCCGTGTGGCTGTGCGGCGAGGACAAGTTGGCGGCGCGCGCGTAGACGACATGTTGAGCGCGCGCGGGCGCGCGCGCGCGCGCATGTGCTTTCCAGCTGGAGCAGGGAAGGCGCGGCGTATGTCTAACTTTAGCGCGCGGTTGACAGCGACCGCTGCCGACGCCGAGCTGACGGAAGACGGCGCGCGTGACGTGGTTTTGCTGCGCTCGGCGGGCGGCAGGCGGCGCGCAGAAGGCGGCGGTGGCGGCGCGCTTGTATGTTTTGACGCGCGCGCAATGCGCGCGGCGATGTGTGGTGGCTAAAACGCTGACATTTTTCAGCGCGCATTAAACCGGCGCGCTCCACTTGGGCGGCGCGCAACTCAAGGCGGCATTTTTCTGTTTTTTTTTCTCTGCGTTCCTTTTTTTTTTTTTTTTTTTTGCGCCACACAACACATGAACAGCGCGCGAGGCGCGCGGCGGCGACGGAAATTGGCGCAATTCAGCGGTGCGCGATATTTTGCGCGGTTGGGGTGTTGGCATTTACAGCGACCAAACAGGGCGCGCGCGCCAAGCGGTGGCGAAGGTATAAGCATGGCGGTAAAGGAGTATGCGCGCGCGAGCAGCGACTGCTTCTTTTAACGTGCGCTGCCGGCGCGCGCGCGATGCGCTGCGCTGCGCGAGCACATGTGCGGCGTGAATTGAGCGCTCGCTGTGTGTGGCGCTGGTGCGCGCCTGCGCTCGCGCCTGGAAAGCACTGCAAGTAGGCGCTGTGTAATGCGCGCAGCACGTTGTGCGCGTGTGCCACCGCGCCGCCGTCGCGCGCACGTGGCGACGCGTCCAAAATTACAGCGCGCACGTTCGGCGCATGATGTAGTCGCAGATACACATCGCGCCTGATGATGAGCAGCGCGCGTGAGCGTGGCGATTGAATTGGCGGCGCGAGGGGGTGGCGATGAGCCGAACGACCTCGCACCGCAGTCCACCGCGAGCGCGCGCGGCCGCGACGAGCCACACCACAAGCGACGGGCGGCGGCGCGGCGTGGGAGCGATCACTTCAATCAACGCGAGCGCGCGCGCGCGCGCGCGCGTGTGTGTGTGTAGTAGCAGCGCAGCGAAGTAATGCGCTCGCGCAGCTCGCACACACGTCATAGCGCACGTGACGCGCCGCACGCCGCACGCCGCTCGCAGCGGCGCGCGCGCGGCAGACGGCGAGGCGCGGAAAGCGAAACGCGTTGTGTCTTTTT
>JASCIV010000655.1:599-14946 GCA_030374735.1 Gracilaria caudata
CTCACATATTGCGAAATCACCCTACTGTTGTGTAGGAATACCAGGTGGTAACCCCCCGGATCGTGTTTTTTTCGAAGAAAAAAACGCTACGGAAGCCCAGGTGCGCACGGGAGGGAGAGCCAAAGTGAAAAACTTTCTAAATTTTGAACTCTCCCCGTCCCACGCACCAGTGCGCTCGGCTCGGGTTGCACCCACCGTGTGTGCGTGTAGATAGATAGTAAGCATGAAGAATATCCCTCGGATTTTGGCTCAATCCTATTTTTCTCTTTTTGGTGAAAGATAGAAGAGGCCACAAAAGCCATCCCAGCTGCACCACCTTATTGGCCGTTGCATCTTCATTCATATCTCGCATTTCATTCGTATCTGTCACCTCGCAGGTCTGTTCTGCAGAGGTCTTCAGATTTGGTCATACAATCTTCCGTCGGTGATCTTTGCTCCGCACGGAAGTATGGTTTACAATGTGCTTGCCAACACAATTCGATTTGTCGATGTCCGCATGTCGTCGTTCGCCAAGCTTTGTACGTACGGCCTTTTCACAGCCACTGCCATGCTGCCTTCGGTCATTGAGTTTATCGCCTAAGTCCCTGCAATGTCCGCGTCTCACTCGCATAAAATGCTCCCCTCCTAGCCGTCATATCAAGCGGGTACGGATGGTAGCTTCAAGTTCACAACCAGAAGGTGATAAATCTGAAGGTGATAAATCTGAAGGTGGTGAATCAGAAGGTGATAAATCAGAAGGTGATAAGTCAGAAGGAAACCCAGAGCAGCTAATCGAAGCATCTTCACAAGAACAGCAGCAACCGCAAGCAGAAGAACCGCGACAAGACGAGGTCGAAGAAGAGGACGAGGAAGATGCATCATACGAAGATTACGAAGCTCTTTTAGAAGAAAACGAGAAGCCCCTATGGGACACATTAGACGTTTCAAAAGCACTGCAACCTTTAACTGAAGAAGAGAAAAAACGTCTCCGAACAAAGCTTCCCAAACAACTCGCAAACTTTCTCATACGTCGCGCCGACGCCGCAGTCCGTCTTCGAAACACCAAACCAGGAGATTCCTCTTTCCTCGGAAGGTTTCTCGGCGATCTCCCACCCGATAAAATAGAATGGGATGATCCAGCAAATGCAGAATTTCGTGATTATGTGTATGAAACAACCACTGGGCCACCGTCGTATCGACAAAAGGGAAGTTCGTTATTTGGTGGTGGAGACGGTTTACCAGATATGGAGGACTTGCCCGATGTGGAGGACGCGGTTGAACCATCGAATGGCTTGCGATTTCCGAAAAAGGTTATGAGTATGTTTGTTGGAAATGTGGGTGGTGTTGATGAGCAAGCTGCCAAAGTAGGATACACTCTCCTTGCTCTGTTCGTGCTTCTCATTTCCGCCAAGATTCTCTTCGCGTTCATTTCTTTCTTTCTGTCGTTCACATTTTCGTTCCTAGCAATATTTGCTCTGAGCGCTGGTATCTTCGTAGTTTTCTACTTGTTCCGTTTCTGAGCAGCAATGTTCCGTCATGCCGTCAACAATTGCGCAGTGCACGTTTATGCGCATAAAAGCATGACGTCCGGAGGATGCATTTGCCCACGCATGTTTATTCAATTCTTAACTTATTTAAGGCAGCCAGCAAGTTCGGCACAGTCTCACTAGCCCAGAAACATTCACTCTGTCTACCCTCCATAAAGATAGCCCTTATGCAATACTTGCCAGGAGAGGGCTGTCCAAGTGCTTGGGTCCATACTAGCTTAGATTCATGTTCGACAGAGCAATCCAGCCCCGCCCTTGCAACCCTCATATTGAACATGCCATCACCACTCCTCCTTACAGCCGGCTTCTTGATGGGAGGGTCCTCTTCACCGCGTCCAATGCGATCCATCCTCTTCTGCAACGAAAGGCAAAGACGTTTGAAGTGACGAATTTCGTCGTAACCAAGAGCAACAAGCCACTGATCATTTCCAACCATCGCACAGAAACTCTTCGGTGCCTCCGGATCAAAGCCAACCCGAAAGCCAACACCCGATTGAATAAACTTCTGTCGAACACCCGGCCCGGGCGGGACGTCACCCTTCACCTCAATGAGCGAGCAGCCATGCATGTCGCACTCAATGCGGAACCGCAAGTTGCGCTCATTCTCCGGCAAATCGTCACTAGCCTCGAGCACCTGCCACCCGGCGGTAGACTCGTACCCAAAATTCTTCGGATCCATGTAAGGCTCATCCGAAGCCGCAGAAGCATCGTCGTCCGAAACAACGGGCGGGGCGGCAGCTGAACTATCCACGGCGGCGCTGGCTGGCGGCGGATCGGCTACCGGCGGCATGCCGGCGTCCGCACGCAACTTGGCGGTGATAGCGGAGATCTGAGAAGCCATCTTCATCAAAGCTTCATTAGTTCGCTCCGCCTGTTCGCGACGACTCTCAGAGATATCCTCCAACTGTCGACGCAATGTCTCTCCTTCCGCCACCGCCGCTTCAACCGGATCCACAGACGAACAGCAGCTCCAGCGCACGCGCGTCGACCGCGCGGCAAGCCGTACAGACTGACAAAGGGCGGGCGTTACATACCGCGAGCGCGAGGTGATGGGAGCGGGCGGTAAGAACGCGTTCGCCATGTTGACTCGTAAGCGGAGGAACAAAGATACAATAGACCTGTACTCGATTGGCGTCGCCAATCGAGTACAGGTCTATTTGGCGACCGTGCTCGGACGGCTTTTGCAGGAGACGCCTTCGCGATGAGCGTGATCCAATCTCGTCGCGTGTTTCACGCACTGGTGCCAACCTGTGTGGCATGGCACCGGCGCAACGACGCAACTGCCGCCGATAATCACTACTGTACCCGCATCTCGCGCTCTGAACCCATCTCCCAGCCCACGGCTCTCGCCATGGCGAAAGTACCGCTCTTCATCCCCGCGCTCCCCGTTCGCTCCCGTGCCTTCCCCGCACGCGCAACGGCGCCGCTGCGACGGCGAGCCCCACCGCTCTGCTCTGCCGTCCCCCCACCGCCCGCCCCTGACGTCGAGAACCTGTTCTCCCGCCTCAAACACGTCAACAAGAACCTGCGCAAAAAGGCTTCAGCTGAGCTAGCAGACATCGCTACAGAGCCCATCATCGCACGCCTCGTATCGCTCCTCGATGTCGAAGATGTCTCTCATCGCCGTACAGCAGTGCAAGCCCTTGCCATGACCGGCACACCAGCGCTACCACCAGTTCTCGCCCAGCTGAAGTCCACGGAGAATCCCACCGTACGTGCGTCCTGCTCAAAGGTCATTGCCGGCGTTGCACTATTTTTCCCCGATCTGCGCGAGAATTTTTCCACCGATGCTCTCGATGCATTGCAATCTGCCTTACAAACCGCAGACCCAGTTACCAAACTGGCTACCGTGGGTTGTTTGGGCACACTTGGCAGTGATCAGAAGCAGAGAGATCAACTCATTGCACGCGGAAGTCAAAGAGCTCTTCAAATTCTGCTCTCCGTGTGTACCCCAGAAGCAGATATAGCTGTGGCCGCTGCAGCCGTGGGAGCTCTCGCCCAAATCGCACAGAACGGATCCCCGGAGCAGAAAGAAGCCATCATTTCTCATCTTCAGAGTCTAACTGACTCTTCTGGTTTTGATGACCAGTCCGGCGCAAATTACGTTCAAGAAATAGCCATATCTCATCTAGAACAGTTGGAAGGCGCTCCAATCGCTTCAAATCCCAAGTAAAACACCCCCAACACCAACCGTTCAAACCACATCCGGTTTGATTGCAAATCTGTCACCTAACTCCTCTGACATGGTATTTCTCACCTTCTTTGCTTCTTCAATTAGCGAGTACAAAGTCTCAAGCTCTCGCGCTCTAGAGACGCCCCCAATTAAGCGCTCCAGTTCTATGCCGCCCTCCAGAACATTGTCTAGACCCACACTCTTGTCTCCGACTATATCTTTTGCTGACGGTATAATATCCAGCAACCCCGATGAGGGCACAATACGATGGTCCGTTACTCTACGCTGCTGATAGTTGTATGTTCGTATCCTATCACTTCGTTCGCCAATCGTACTCCCCAGTTGCGCCCTACGCTCGCCAACCTTTTTCGCAGCCTCTTCTGCGGCCAGCTTTGCCGCCAGCCGAGCCGCCAAAGCTTCCAACGCAATCGCTTTGTTCCGATGTTGAGAACGGTCCTCTTGGCTGGTTGCTATCAATCCTGTTGGAATATGTGTTGCACGCACTGCAGACTCTGTCTTGTTCACATGTTGGCCCCCAGCTCCACTTGCTCGGTAAACGTCAAACTTGACGTCACTTTCTTGCAAGACAAATCGTTTGGCCAATTTGGCATCATCATGTAACACAGCCACACTCGCCGTGCTCGTATGAACCCTACCACTAGTCTCTGTGGCCGGCACCCTTTGCACCCGATGTACCCCGGCCTCGAGGCGCACGGTTTCGTACACAAGAGGCCCGGAAATTCGCAGAATCAACTCACGCAATCCCCCTAGGGATGTGATTGATTGGGACAGAATTCTTGACTTCCATCTCTTGCGTGCCGCAAACTTTTCATACATTTCGAACAGATCTGAAACGAACAGGGCGGCTTCATCCCCGCCTGCGCCCGCCCTTATTTCCACTATAGCGCTACTCGTTGCAGATTGAGGAGCGGAATGCGATCGAGCTGGTTCCGCATCCTCATTGCACGCTTGTTGGAGCAGATGTGATATTATTTGTGTTGCAAACTGACGTCTCTCTGCTTGTAACATCTGAATCTCCTCGAGGGCAAGCTGTCGCATCTCTGAATCAGAACCATGATCGCTCTCTTTCAAAATTTGAAAGGCGTCTCGAACTTGAATTTGAAGCTTATCCAAGGACTCTGTCAATGATGCGACTGGAGTGAGCGCTTGTAGATGGGATTGATGTGTTGCATCGAAAGACTTACCGCTTCTCTGCCTGGCGATGCGTTCATGTTCGGATTTTGTTCGTACAACGAGTGGGACCAGATGGGAAAAAAGTTTATCAACGTCCTCGCCACTGAGCGCGCATATTGGGGAATCTGAGGTGGACAAAAAGGAGCGATACCTGGAACGAGTTGTCCAATTAATGAAACCATGTGGTCTTGCGGTGCCTGTAAATCGCAATAGGCCGCCTCGAACTCCACTGACGATCAACATGACGAGAGACAATAGCTGTTCTGCTGAAGCGAATTAATTCCCATAGCAATCCGCAAGAGTGT
This sequence comes from Gracilaria caudata, assembly GCA_030374735.1. NCBI lineage: Eukaryota > Rhodophyta > Florideophyceae > Gracilariales > Gracilariaceae > Gracilaria > Gracilaria caudata. The sequence continues at coordinate 5,798 of JASCIV010000655.1, forward strand.
CCGGCTAACATCGATAGCATGTTAGGCTAATGATGATAGTCACTGCCAACGGGTTCCGCTGTCCGATGCTGCGGCGCTGTACTCGGCATCCGATGGAATATTGAACTAAATCTACGAGGTATCATGCATGGCAACTTGTGCCGCACAAGTGCTCAAAAAAAAGTTTTAATACGAAGGTAGAACACCACCATATCTCAACTTGAGATTCTCTATCAGGTTGATAATTATACAATACAAGGGTACTTTAGCTCGTCAAAATCGTATCCGTCGTAGTTATACGAATCTTGAATATAATCCCTGCCGCTTAAGTTGCATACTTTCGAAGAAGGGCAAAGGTATCAGGTTCAAATGATGGTCTCAGCTCTGCTTAGCAACGGAACTGAGTGGAATTGATAGCGACATTACAAGAAAGTAAGAACACACCAAATGCTGTTGCGACTGTCATGATCGACTCACTTCGGCATGTGCATTTGGCTCCGTCACAACGGCAAGGTACAGCATGAGGTAGGTTGCAGAAACAAGGTAGACTCCTATTCCAACTCTGAGAGATTGTGCAAGACAAAGCTGAATGTGGGCCAACGAATATCACGTGCAAAACTGATCGGCAGTTGACAGAATCACTGGGCTAAACAAGGGGACAAGGAGACTATGTCCACAGAGCAAGTAGGCTCATCGCCCCAGCAGCCAGCACAAAAACAGCCATGCTAGCCAGTGAATCGTCAGGGTTCAGGTCTGTATAGTGGTTCAACGACGCATAACGGAATTCATCTGCAAGAAGTTCTACCAATGCGACGTATATAAACACCCCCGCCGAAAGTAGATTCAAAGCCGGCATGAGCAGAGCGCCCATATGGTCTGGTAACATACCGAGTAGTGCAATGCCACTGACGGCACCAACTGGCGCAACGCTTGCGAAGAAAATGCACATGTAAACAGAACGCCTCTGAAGTTTGGGGTCGCCGTCGGCCGAGGTCGTCAGAGCCGAGCCGAGGGCCAGTGCGGCAAAAAGCTTGTGCACCAGGATGGCGATTGAGAGTGCGGCGAATGAGGCGGCATCTAGCAAACTGACGCCAAGTGATACTCCTTCCAAAAAGGAATGGAACGAGAGAGATGCGGCAAGAACGACGGCGACGGCAGGAGAACGAGCCTGCGAATGACCACCGTGCGAGTGAAGTGGAAGCGTCTTACCGTTGCTCGTTTGGATGCGACGTGCAAGCATATCCAGCATGAACACAGCACAAACGCCAACCAAAGCAAACAAGCCACCGAGCGGATAACTTGTGGAAACATTCTCGGAAAGCGAGATCATGGCAGACGGTACGATATGTACAAGCGCGGCGGCAACCAGAAAGCCGGCGGAGAAGGCATTTCCATAACGCAAAAGGCGCACATTATGAGCAGGAGAGGCGAGCAAGACGGGCGCCAGAGAGCCAGAGAGCGCGAGCGCGAAGACTGAGAGAATGGTGAGACTGGCGGTACTGCAGCCGACGGCGGTCATGACGAAGCAGGTGTGAAGCGGGAAGCAGAAGAGCGTACGAACGGTGCCTGGTCAGCGAAGGCACTGGTGGCGGCAGGTGCCGCGCTTCTGCCTTTTGTGGGCGGCGCTCGGTGCTAGGAAGCACCGCGCGTCCTCCCAGTCATCAGTGCAACAACGGCGCGTCACCCAATCGCAGCGCACCAAAGCGAAAATTCGCAGCCGTGCCGCTGATGTAGGAACACTGCACGTGCAAATGTGTGGCCCCCGCCAGCGAGGATTGCCACAATCTGTTCATTCCCGCCACGCAATGTGTTTCTCTCCCGTCTTCGCGCTTCCTCGAATGCACCCTCATGGCCGTCACGCGCTCTTCCGCACGCGCCGAGCCCCGGCGCTCGTCCGCTCGTACCTCCACTCCCACAACAAAGCCATCGAATAAGCGCAAAAAGACTCGACAGTCCCTCACTCCAGCAAAAAAGTCGCGTAACGAAAATGATCAAAGGCATACGATCGCCGAATCTCAACCGCAACCCGCAGATTCTTCTCACAGTCCAACCACTCATACGAAAGAGTGTCCCACCCAATACTACTTGTTCAAATCTGAGTCGGAGTCGCGCATGCAGAACGGACATGAGATGAAATTCTCTATCGACGATCTTCAACGCGAGCCCGATGCCACCACGCACTGGGATGGGGTACGAAACGCAGAGGCGTGCAAATGTATGCGAGGTATGCAAAAGGGCGACATGGCTTTCTTCTATCACTCCAACACCAAGAAGACAAGACCATCAATCGTGGGCGTTGTGCGCGTAGTGTCAGATCCGTATCCAGGTAAGTTGTTTGCACTGCAGTATTCAGTCATCGTCGTCTAACCAACTGTTGCTCATATGCTCTTTCAGACCACACTGCGTTTGATAAAAATGACCCGCATTATGACCCGCGCAGCAAGTCAGAGGCGCCGCGATGGTATATGGTGGATGTACAGTTCGTGCGCAAGTTCCACACCGCAATCACGCTCGACCAAATCAAAGCAGAGCCCGACTTGGCCAACATGCAACTTGTGAAACGTTCTCGCATTTCTGTGCAACGCGTTACTCCAGATGAGTGGAATGTGGTGCACGGGTTAGCTACGTAGCTCTGACCTTCGCACCTTCCAATCTATTCAGCTTTTTGAGTTGTGCAATCGCGTGCCCTGCTATGTCTTTGTTGGCCAACTCCACTCTCCCATGTGTCACGCTTCGCATCTATTTTGGGGCCATACCACCACACACACAACCTCCCCATGTCTATCTTCGCCTACTTCCCTAATAAGTCCAATGTACCATTGAAGCACAGTTCGCATTCAATACTGCACTTTTATGGTTTTCTGTTGGCGTATTCGTCTATCAACCTCTTGTCATTGGCACTAAACGACATCCAGATGACATTCTTGCATCGAGATTTGGTGATTCGCGTATTGGCACCCATGAATATACTGCAGATCCGTAGCAGTTTCGTCGTTGAGTGGATAAATCGTTTTGTAAGTTGTGCCTCCGCGCCATCGACGTAATTGTTTTGCGTTGCATCAGCAACGAGCTGGTGGTCTTCGTCATCATGACTTCAGCAGTGCGGAATCAGCATTTTACAGTAGTTCTGCCCTCGACGTTACAAATTCTGACACACTGTTAAATAGTCTATTTTTTGTTTGTGATGCCACGTTTTTAGCTTTTACGAAGGGTACACGTTAAAATTGCAAATATGTTCTGCTGAATATAATTAAAAAAAAGATCTCTTTTTCGCAGCTGTCAAAATGGACATTCTGTCTTCCGACTCCGTAATGTGCGACGACTCCATCACGTCTTTCTTACCTTCGAAGGTATTTCATCATCACGTCTGTCTGAAGTACCTTCGTACCTGTACCGTCGTCCCTTCGCAGACTCTTGACCAGGCCGAAGAATCTCAGCTTCACGACAAAAGCGTCAACGCTGAACACACATCGGAGCCGTGATCATCACGACATCACGTCACCACGTCTCCACGCCAGCTAATCTAAGCTTTCATTCTATCCTGCACTTGACAGCCATTTAACGGTAACAATGTCTTCGTCAAACGAAGCAGAAGAGGAATACATGCGCATGCGCATGGCTTCCACAAACATCTCTGATGACAATCAACCTGAGGTCGACCCCAAGGCACAATTGGACGATACGATAACAGCTGATGCCGCTCGCACACTGAAAGAAGAGGGGAACGCCTTGTATAAATCTGGACATTTCTCAGAAGCCATTGAGAAGTACACGCTCGCTTCCAGCAGTGCCCACGCAAGTCAAGACGATCGAGCCGTATACTTTGCAAATCGTGCTGCTGCCCATCTAAAGTTGCAGAACTTTGAAGCCGTTGTCAAAGACGCTTCTGCCGCGCTGGAACTGAAGCCCGGTTACGTGAAGGCCCTTAGCAGAAGACGAGAGGCTCGTGAAGCGTTGAAGGAATGGCGAGGGGCACTGAAAGACGCTCAGGAACTGAACGCTCCAGCATCCGACATCAAGCGATTGCAGTTCCTTGCTGATGAAAAAGATAAAAAGGATCAAGCAGAGGCACTGGACTCCCTTAAGGGGCTCGGCAACTCGATCTTGTCAAACTTTGGCATGAGTCTTGACGATTTTGCGATGGATAAGGATCCAGAGACGGGCTCCTATAGTATTAGCATGAAGAAATAGTACGCACTACTTCATATCAATGAGATTGCAGTTTTGGTCATTTCTTAATAACGCAACACACGCATCAAGCAACGAGTGTGCGTAACAAAAATTGTCATCCATACATCGAGCATATACTTGTTCGAACGGGTGGTGCACATGCTTATGCAGGTCGGGGCTTTTCAGAATGATGAGGAGAGCAGTTAACTCGTGTTCACGACCGTGACTGCTCCCTAAATGTATGGTACTCCATTCAAACTCTCTCATTCTTCTCCAAGTTCCTGTCGGTGCTTTTCCAGCTCTGTAAGCTCTGTTTGCAACTCCGGTCGTTTGGAAAGGAACCGTTTCTTCAGCACTGGATTTGGCGCCTTCTCGGCCTGCGCCTCCAAGTCGGCAATCTTCGCCTTTTGATCTTTAATGCTTTGATCGAGCTTGATGCGTTCTATTCTTCTCTTGGCAATATCTTCCTTGTCCTCCATGATTTGGTCGACCATGTCCGCCATATCCGCGTTGATTGCGTCATCATCATCATCGTCGTCGTCGTCGTCGTCATCATCGTCTTCCTCTCCATCAGGACCTGGGGTGTCAATAGGCGTGAATGGCGTTGGCGTGAAAGGTTGCGGCGTAAATGGTTGAGGCGTATATGGGCCAGGTGTATCCACAGGCGGTGAAGGATGAACATCCATCGGCGTTGGTAAGGGAGGGCTCTCAGACGGCAATGGAGGCTTTCCAGCACTAGCCCCTGCCCCGCTTGCCTCGCTGCTAGCAGCATTTTTGGAGGAATCAACAGCGTTCTTCCCAGGTTGAGCGTTGACTGTCTCTTCCTCGATGACGACTTCCTCTTCCTCCGTAGGATTTTCTTGCGTTTTCTTCTGTGTAAAACTGGTCTTATGGTCGATGACGTACTTGATACGGCGCTCTATCAGTTCGACCTCATCGCGCGTGAAGAAGCGCTTCGGAGGCTTCAAACGTTCTGCAGCGCCTTTAGTCGCTGGCGTAATTCCATCACGTAAGCGGGTTTCCTTTGGAGGGGTCTCGTCTGGCATGCGAACAACCAGGACCTGATGAAGATCGCCACTTTTGTAGAACGTGCGTTTGTCTGCAGTCTTGTGCGTTTCCACAATGCATGGCAAATCCATTAGTGACGCTGGGTAGTCCTTGCCTTCGATTGTGAACACAGCGTTACGTTCATCCTTGAAGTTGATTTGAAATGTGCTTGGTTTCCGGTCTTCACCAGCGCCCTCACGTTTCTTGTTGCTGGAAAGCGCAAAACGCATAGGTTCAACGAGCGGTTGCGGAAGACGCAGAATGTATTGTTGTTCATTCATGGCAGTACGCGCATGTAATGCCGTTACCGCACGGCCCAGCGCCCGGTTGCAAATTTCGATGTCGTAAACTGTGTAGGTTTTAGTTAAGAGGCTGGCGGAAGTTCTGTTGAAGAAAAGCAAAAGCGGGAACGGTGGAAATATGGCGCGAACCCAGTAAACAGGCCGGCACCTCCAGCAAAAGGGCACGTCTTGGTAAACGAGTATGGCCGGGACGGTGGCGAAGAAACATACCGGCACTGGCATAATAGCAATAACTGCGCCATTCATGACCGTTGGTATGTGTACATGTACATTAAATGAAAAAGTGTAGCCCGTTTTACCGGCCAGCGTCGCGTGTATGTATGGCAGGCATCTGGGTAGGGCAGAACCTGCCCGGCAGATGAAACGAGTGCTCAAACAACTCGTTCAACTTCGAGATGAATAGAACCATTACAGGGGCTCTTTTGTCAAACCGTTTCGAGCGATCGGAGCCGCCTGAAAAGGAGCATCCTTGGCTTTTCATTACTGCCTGAGAATTGTCCGCTCTTCTCAATCAATTCTATTATGCCCATGTGCGCAAGAATGCCTGGGTATCTCTGATTGCATCTTTGCTCCGGGCAGGCGTCCACTACTACTGTTATGGCCGTGGAACCCAGCGCATCAGACTTGGTTCAATATCCTTAAATACGAGTGTTGTACAGCTCATCTTCCCGAATCTGTCGCGACAACCCAAACCCTTGGGAATACCTCTGCTGCTCATTGTAGATCGAAGGGAGCTCGGGATTGCTATCTTTGTAAAGCATGCAACGAGCGCTTTAGTCTCCTTCCGCAATGCAACAGAAGGAAGCGTATATTTTCCTTCACCTCGAGCGTAGCGTGTCCATCGTTGAATTTGAGGGTTACAGTGCCATTTGAGGAAGCTCAAATTGCATGGATCTCTGACCTTCAACTTTACGAAGCTGAGAACAAATGGACGGTTTTCTTCGTGTTCCACAGTGGAGTTGCAAGCCATTCCATTGGCATGACAAAAGAACGCCCTATTGTGTGGCAAAGCACCCACATCGACATATGTCAAAAGACCCTATACGTTAGGAACCAGCGGTGTGTTCGATCGATTGTTCTTCGGGAGGCCATTTTTCGATCCCTATCAAGTACCTCTGCGTGCGATCAAAGCCATTCCCCATTCTAGCAGTGAATCACATCCTAGGAGCACCATAATTCGAAATGCCTTCTTTTCGTTCTTTCTCGTAGGTGAAGAGTCTCCCCGTTTTATTTAAGACTCGTCGAATTCTTGCGATCAGAATTATTAAGATTCTTGTTCATCGTTTACGATTCCTTTTTCTCGTTCCAGCGACACAACCGCCTCCTCCACTCTCAACCAACCGTCTTTTGTGTCATGATTTAAAATGCAAAATCTCGGCCACTGCTTAATAACAAAGATAGGAACAATTTTTCACCCTCCGAATATGGAAGAAGTTCTTGTTAAGAAACTTCCCTTCTTCAAGAAGAAAGTTGTACTTCACAGATCATACAAACAGAAAAGGGCAGGCTTGAAAGAAATGAGTCGTTTTTCTTGCTCTTCGTCTACACAAAAAGTTCTACTTAAGGACAAATGTAAAGGACGGAGAAACACTAGTAGCCTACGGTATGTTCTATTTCTTGTCATCTTCATAAGCAAAACAAAGAAAGGCTGTTGCCTGATCATTTCAAGCTGCCCATAGGGTTCCGAACCCACAAATGATTGAACTTAAACATCGTGAAGAAAGGTTTATTTTACTGTTACACACATGTACAGTCATGAAGGGACACTCCACGAATAGCGAGCACGCCTCTGTTCTCCTCAGACGAGTGCCGAGCGTTACGAAGATGGTTAAGGTCGAATCGATAAGAGCACCCTAATTCGACAATCAAATTGCGTCAGGGTCTACGAGGGCATTTAACCCTCTGCCACATCGTCCAGACCAAGGCCCTCCTTCTTTCCCTCCATGTCTGTTTCTTTGCGAAACTTCTCTTCAACCCGAAGAGGTGACATCTTCAACGACACGCAACCAGAGTGTGTTAGTCATGTCCGGACCACCTCAGTCAGCAGCGCCGACCGGCGCAGAAAGCCTCAGCTCTACAGACTTCCGTGCAATGTGGAACGGTGCTAGTCCAACCGATGACGACTTCTACAGAGCAGCCGAGCTGATAGCAATGGCTCACATGCGTGGGCAAGGAACGATGTTTAGTCGAAGGGAGCACGTCCCTATTACGCATTTGGACTACTTCAAGCCCGCCCCCAACGCCTTCGTCGCCGAGCTCAAACAGCGGGACAGAAGATCCGCAAAGGAGTGGGAATACTATAACGCGGCCGGTGTTTGGATGGAACTCGGAATTTCGGTTATAAAGGATGCAAGACGTAACGCGCAGCTCGATCACTCAGGCATTGTACGTTTACTCCGACTTGCCGAACGGTCCTTTGAGGGAGCACTAGAAATCATCACCATGAGGGGACAGTACTTCCGCGACTTGATTGAAAAAGGGACCGAGATAGCCCGCCAGACGGCATTCCTTGTCGAGCAAGGACATGACACGGTGTTCTCAGAGAACTACCGTAGCGCCAGGGAGGCCCTCACCTCCCGACTTGAAATCGAGGCCGCCAAGGAATTGGCAAAGCTTCAGCTTTCTCAAGCTTCTAATCTATCTAAGCAGGGGTCGTCCAGCGGCAGTGGCGGCTCCTCGAAGAAATGAGCGTCGATTGCGCTCAACGGGGCCAAGCGGTTTCAGAGAAATGTCCGCTGTGGCGCCGAACGTCGTCGCGAGCTTCCGCGTGGCGGAAGGAACTCAATGCGACGAAATTTGTATGTCGAGCCGTGAAGTATGGAATACTGGATCTCCCTACGATCCCCTTCACCGACGGACGCATACTACCAAACATTCCTCAAACTCCCCGCGACTTACAGTACGCGGAAGAAGATCTATCTCGAGGTTTACGAGAAAAGATATACGAAGAGGTTACGGAGGACTATGCGTTGGACAGGGTATCAGAAGGCATGATGGTGTCTTCAGCTTTTACTGTCTGGCGTATAGGGTCAGACGGAGAGGAGAAACCACGGTTTGTGGTGAACTTTCATCTCCAAAGCCAGCATTGGCCAAGGGGAAGTGTCAAGATGGAAACGCTGCCAGCCTTTGCGATCGACTTACTGCCAAAAGACCATTTAATGTCATGGGATATCAAGGGAGGCTACAGAGCGTTCTACCTGCACCCCAGGATGAGGGACTACTTCTTGTTCCACTACCAAGGCAGGTACTTTCGCTGTATCGCCCTACCCTTCGGTTGGGGACGATCTGCTATGTGGTTCACAAAGTTGTTGAAGCCACTGGTACGGTATTTGCGCAGTCGACTCGGTTATCGCGTGCTACCCTATATCGACGACTTCTTGATCGCGCCTTCCCCGCATGGCAGAGTTTCCAGCCTCAGCCATTGTCGGCAGGCGCAGGGCGCCATAGGATCGCTTTTGGAGAAGTTGGGCATCGTAAGGCACCCGACCAAGGGGTGTTGGCACGGATCCCAGCGTCTCCAGCACTTGGGGTTTGGCATCGACACCGTGCGCATGACAGTGTCCGTGGTACCGGCGAAAGTGGCGCGAGTCAGCAAGATTGCGAAACGCCTTTTGCAATGCGCCCTACTTCAGCGTCGCTTAGTGTCGATTC
>JASCIV010000656.1:0-14941 GCA_030374735.1 Gracilaria caudata
TACAGCTGGTCAAAGTTCATGAAAGGCATCTGATGCAGGGATATCTACCAAGACAAGAGCTTTGATTTCAGCATCGAGTTGAAGAAAAAGACAAAGGGTGGAGCATCTTCTTGTACTTGATGGACAGCAGCATCCAACATGGCACGCTAAGGTTCAACCTGTGGACGTCCGAATACTTACTGTTCATGGAATCCATGCCCGAGAGCGAGAAGAAGAGGGAATTTTGAATTTGGTCTGCAACAATTGATCAAAGGAACAGAAGGCAAGGTACGACCTGAGCCTTAAGAAGAAGTTGGGCAGATTCATGGCCAAGCAGATGAAGAAGACGGCCAAGGGCATCTCGAGCGCGAATCCCATCAGCGAGGAGAATACGAAAGTGGAAATTGGCGTCGGCCACTTGTATGGGAGGTTGCACTACGAGTGCTTCGAATTCTTGGCCGAGATCTCGGAGGAGTTCGGGAACGAGGACTTGTGGAAGAAATGTTCACTGCGGATTTGGTGGGGATGAGCTTATATACCAGACCGAGGCCAATGAGTTGGATGTGGAATCCGAGGACATCAAATGGAGCATGGCCAACAATGAGTTGTTCAAGAACGCTAACGAGCTCGTGGACATACACACACTCATATGGACATCCTCAGGAACCCGTGTAAGTGCGACAATATGACGTTCGGGATGAAGTACTTGGACGTGTTGCTGGAGTCAATCAACAGGGCCTTGTCCAGCCCGGTGTCGTAGAGCTTGAAGAAATTGAAGAAGAGGAAAACGCAGTACCACATCATGATCTCAGTTCTTTACAACTCGATCAAGTGGCACATGCTCTGGAGAGACAACAACATGGTGATGACCGAGAACCTGAGCTTGGCAAGTTGTCCACTTGTAAGAAGGCCGAATACTTCGTGACGAAGCTAGAAATGACCAAGGTGTTCGACTTGAAGGGGTGGCCGCCTGTTGATGGCTCACGTAACGAGTGGTTACGTTAGGGGAAGGAACTGCGTGGGCGGACAAATTCAACGTAGTTAGAAATCACCTCTGTACTGAGAACTGCGTAGATAGCTCAGAGTGCAAATAGTTCAAATTCGAATTGAATTGCGCAACGCGACTCAAACAGGAGAAGAATCCTCCTGAATCTGTCTGAATCAGACAGAATAATATCCCGGACACAGCGGGAGAATGCTAGTGTCCGGAGTCAGACTCAGGAGCGGACTCCTGAGATCCATTGTGCGTGCTCTTCTCGCCTCCGTCCCACCGTGCGCACGCGCCGCTGCTACGACTACAGTAAAATTCTGTCCTTCGCCCCTGTTCTGATCATCACCGCCCATTGAGAAAATGACGAATAGGTTCTACAAGTGGGCCGGGAACACTCAAACCTCAGCACCGAGAATTTCAATGATTAGTTGATGGGCAAGTTGTACTCGACGTTCTCCTTTATCCAAAGAAAAGCAAAGACTTATAGTTGTATACACTCGTCTGAGAATTTTTATTTTTAAGTCTCTCATCATACTTTTGTACGGAATCAAAGAAACGTGAGCTAAAAACAGGCATTAGAAATGAACATTGTATTCATATAAAATGGATATTTGGGTTTAGTTCTAGAGACCTGTGGTTTTTGTAGCATTAAACAGAACAGCAGTACGAATGTTGTGTTTCCCACTTGAGCAAACACGCAAGAAACTGCTCAATCGAAAAAGCAAACGAGTCTCAGCGCTTTCGTGTTTAGAATGAATAAATATAAGCGTAGAAGAGTAACTCGTAGTGATCCACTAGATGATGGTGGAAGGTCTAATGTCATACACGCTTGGGAAGGGGTTTCTGGGTGCTCAATGCAAACAGGCCTCTCCGACTCAACAACAAAAATCACTCACGAAAAGCACCAAGAATGTACCGAATGGGTTGATGGACTGCAAGAGCCATTCAGACGAATTGTTCGCGGAGAATTCGAGGCGTACAGGCATAGCTAGGAGAAAATTGCAAGAAAGGGAAGCTTAGAAGACGAAAGAATTGTGGGGACGGATGGCTGGACACTCGAACGAGACAACAGTACCGAGGGTCTTACGGGAATCACGTCAGAAATCTCGTTTCGCGCGATGAAAAGGTGGACAAGGAAAAGAAAGAAGGTGGGTATTAGAAAGGGTCTAGAGTTTACCGGACGGATACGAAGCGAGAGCCCATGAAGCGCTCACAGTTTTGTAGAAAATTTCGAGTCGCGGTACCGTCCTTTCCAATATGAATCCCGTCCTCGGCGTGAAGGATGACTTTAGAGTTGGGAAGGAGGGATGCCGAAGAGAATGGTACTGTTATTGAAGAGAGAAGCTCGAATCTTGAAGAAGTGAGGGTGGAGGGAGGATGATATGTTGAACTCAAGTAGATGGAGAACGGATGATGAAAAAAGAATGGACCAGCTTGTCAAGTTCCCAAGCGTGATGTATGCTCTATGCGGTTACGACCGGAAGCACCACACGTACTTTCCTTGGGATTCACTTTTCATTCCGGTCGTTTCGACCAGTGCCGACCTCCTCAACTGTTCTTCTTCCCCAATCCATTCTTCTGACTTCCGAGAAAGCCGGAGAGACGTCAACATGTGCATTACATGTGTTTCTATCCATTCCATCAGAAGCATCAATTGGATAGACAAATGTGGAACTTTCACAATATATTGGATTCGTCGAGGTCTGTATGAATTCGTTTTCAGAAAGGGATATGCAAGCAAGATTCTGTCCTTCGAATTTCCAGTTCTTATCATTTCGAGCCACAACAGCTCAGAAAGATCCTAAAGAACCAAATCGATGAGGCCAAAATAATGGACTCTTTCAGAAGAATGAAAGATGCTAGGATGAAAGCATTCTGCATAGCAGTGCCCCGAAGAACTTTGCTCGACTCTCACAGGCCTACACCCCAACCACCACAAGGAACACGAAACTGCAAACGGGGGTTCATGCTCATGAGAGTGTTGAAAAGTAGCGTAGTTTGTCTTGTTGCGTCCAAGGGAGGTGGAAATTTGCAACTATTGCCCTTTGATATCCAAATGACGTCGACGCCTGCCAACAGACCTTGCCTCTCAAAGTGAAATGCAATTCCAGTCTTCCTTTTTCGCTCGTTCGCATCCTACTTGAGACCAAACCACCATCCTCATTCCATCCCGCACTTCGTCAGGACTGGAGCTTCTGTTTGTGAATACTGAACCAAAACCTTTGGCATTCCTCTTTCATAACTCTAACCCCAACTTCCGCGCCGGAGACTGGACTCATACTAGAATTGAAAGCGACCACAATTCATCGCAGTAACCATCTGCTCTACCAAAAGCAGAGCATCGATTGACATCCGGCGATTGTGACTATCGGGGATCTGTTTGATGTGAGGCATGAAAAAAGAATTCAAATGTAGGTATAATGTGGCCTTAGGCCAAAGGTGTCGCAGAGTTCGCAACTTTTCGAAATGCACCTTCCTGTACCTTTGCAAGACACATATGATTCCGTCGATCCTTCATCCGCACTCAAAGGTAGATTAACATTTGCCCGTGGAAGTTGGGGCGTTTTTTTGCTCCAGGGATGGAGACTGGGGGGTGGGTTTAAGTAGGTGAGTCAAACGATGTCGACGACTCCAATCCGCGACTCGATTGGCGAAGATGGTGGAGGGTCGCGTCGATCATTTTGCATTCCACACTTGAGCACATTGGCGACCTGTCCACATGTCCACTCCCCGGGTGCCCAACTGAACACATGTACATCTGCCGAAATTGTCTGTCTCTCGCGGGAAGCGAACGACAGAACAATCTCTTTTCCTTCACGAGAATTCCGAACAAAATTTGTTGACATTAATGCCCTGTTATGACCCCTCTAGCAAGGCTTTCTTCATGTTCTTCTCGGTGCTGTGTTGCTAGTCTCGATTGCGGCAGAAACAAGAAGCGAGAGATCCATTTTGCCCTTTTCAGAAGATATCGTATTGCTCAACACAATGACCAGAGGGTCGCAACGTCCATTCCGATGTCAGCACGAAATCCCGCGCGAAACGGCACAGAGCAGATATATATGTAACATTTCACTCAGTGGAAGTACGATAACAATGTGATGAGCAGATATGTGCATTCCATGATGATCTCCGTCGGTCCGGTTTCTTATCTGGTAGCTATTCACTTTCCCAGCACACCAAAAAGTTTAATTTACTTACAATAGGAAAACTAGTGTCCTCTCGGCAGGCTAAGAGTTTCCGGATACTGAACTAACGTGCCATACATCGATTTTAGCTTTTGTATTCCAATCTGACGAGACCACAAAATTGCTTTGCTACTTTCGTGTAAACCAATGCGTTTAGGGACTTGCCATCAATTCGGGTCATCAGCACTCCTCTTTACAAAGCATACGGTGGTTCCAAGCTTGCTTGTCCATTCTTCTACAAGATACTAGCTTTTTTGACATGGATTTCTACCTACACTGTACTGCTTCCGAACTACATCTACTGGCATTTTTGCCGTTCTGTGCGACAGTTGGAAGTGACAGCACGCTCCTTGTTTTTCGTGGCACGCATGTACCCGCCTGTGACTTTGATACTCAGGCATCTCGGTTTTCCAGATATATATTCTCAAGTCTTACAAACAGCAAGGGCAATGATCTTACCACGCTCTTTCTTGTGTAACAAGTGATTTGTTTCGCCACAAAATTTATTTCCGTTTCGAGCAGGTTTCAAGAAGCATGCATGACATGATGGAGGTATGTAGAATTTCCATCACCCAAAGAGTTGAGAATTAATCCGGAAGAGGTCTTAGAGTTCGTTGCCTCGCAAACACGATCATGTTATCTGTCTCACCGGCGCCATGTATCTTTCAAACTTTGACAAGGTACCAAGGTCCCGGTTTTGCGCCTCAAAGTCGGTAATAAAGAGACTTCTCAAATATATCTATACAAACTCATTCACAGGTTCTTTCTCCGGCGTGCTACACAACCACATCGACATCACAGAATGGAACAACGGAGAATAAGTGAAGCGTTGAGTCTCTCTCCTCCGACATGTGCTTCAGCAGAAGTCACTGAGGAATGAAGAACACCCCAACACTGCTTGTAAGAGAATCATAGACAACCATTCATTTCAATTCACAACCGTTTAGTTTGAATTCATGAGAGTTAACACTCATACATTGTAAACTGAGTTTCATCCAAACGAGAGTCTCCCGCTTGTCCACTCTCTTACACTGCTCCTACTTCTACTTGTGTTTCGGCATGTTCTTACTCTCTGTTTGCCGCCACAGACAGCAAAACGTGAACACTCTAGTTTCCTTCCCCCACATCGCTTCTTGTACATACCTTCATTGTGGCCGATGATTATTATCCAAAATTCAATCAAGACCTAAATTAGCGTTTCCCATCTAAAAGAGAGGCACTGATCCTAACCATTTTTAGAAATCTTATGAAAGTATTCAACACGTACCGATCCCCCACCCAAAATCTCAAGGATAAGAATACCATAACTTCTGGAGCAAAAGGGACCAGCTCACTCACAAAGGTGAGAAGGATAGTTTTTGGCTCATATCATGAACATGCCAAGAGAATTTAGATTGGCAGTTTTCTGCTCAAATCATCAGTAAGCATACGTTCAACCTATGAAAATCAAAAATTGAAGTATGTTAGACGTCTGCATACTATGATGTTTTCTCTTGGTGTGGCTTTTGGTCTGCTGGCTCTTACATTTAGCAAGCAAGCACGTCAGAGAGTTCAACGTGCAATTGGACTACCGTTTTCCTCACGAGTTGCTATTCAATATTTACTATAAGATATCGAAACTTACGTGGCACCCTTGTATTTTGGATCTTGTTGGTAATGCTAACGAGAGCACACAGATGCTTTCCTACATTCTTCAGTACTCAGCTTGAACTAGATAGTAGTGGACCTGTGTCCTCTCCTGATTGACGACTACTCGCTCTGCTTCTTGAAGATTGCCAACTACCATATCAAGTTCTTATGCACACCATGAGTTTTGCATATGCCTGCATCGTTGCTTTAGTTGCTTCCTGAATTGCATTGTTGCCATCTGTTGCGAGTGCAAAAGGGCAGCGTCACCGTACCGTCACGCCCAAGGGGCTTTTGACTTCAGAGTAGAAGCAAAAGGCTCTCAAATATGATGCTCTTTTCAGAGAAGATATTTAGTATATTGAAGTATGCATCATACAAAAGTTTGCCCTGTAAAATCAATTTCGATTGCCCAAAGATGCATTTGAGGCGTCAAAAGCGTTGAACATGCAAGAATACATGAAGTGAACCCATTGTCTCGTCGAAATGACAAGAAAAAATCAACACAGTCCTAAGCAGTGGAATATGAGTGTTTGATCGAATTCGAAGGCTCTTCTTGGAACCCACTTTCAAACTGTGTTAGCAGGGCTTATGCAAGTTAGAAACGAGTAGTGGGCTTTTGAAATTAAAAGCAGCACTTTCGTTCTCCAACTCCACTGTGGTATCGGTCCTACCATCTCTGGACCTTTTCCACTACTGTGGTCCACTGGGCCAGCGTCTCATTTCGTGATTCAAGGCGAAAACCATGTGCAACGTTTACTTTGTCTCAGAGACGGAATAGCTACCCCTGCTATACGTTCGAAACCAGAATAGAGACCATCATGCGCCGTGGAAACAGATTGAAACTTTGTCCAAACGGCGAAATCAAAATGGATCAAGGAGTCGAGCCTCTCCAAACCACTTAGTGGTATAGAAAAGTTTCTCAAAGTATTACAGTAGAGGCGCCGGCGGAGAATGGGCCAGGCTCTTCAAAGTGACAAGCCTGCCCTTTTCTCTCGTCCTCGTTCGTACTCCGGTTACTTTAGTCAAACTGACCTATCTTCGCTTGTTCGCTCATTTACTCACGATTCAAGCTTCTCTCTTTCATAACTATTGTACAAACCTTCTTCGCCGTTCCTCCTCCATATCACTGCCGCCATTCTCCTCGCTGAACACTAAACTGAACATTGAAATGGATATCGATCACACTTCGTCGCAGTTCCATGATTTTTTGGCGAGAAGGAAAATCTGCCACATTCCGAGTGTGCACATGTCCCATCGAACAGGATTTGCACCACAGATTCCACCGATCCGGTCTCGTCAGGAAACGTCTCCAAGCAGCCAAGAATCTTCAGTGAAGCTTCCTGGGTTTTCTACTCTCTTCCCCGCCCTCGCTTCACATCCCGGACCGTCTCTTTATTGCAATAAGAATAACGAAGCCGGTCTTGGAGTTTCCCATGAGTCGCGTTGTGAAGATGACACTGTCACCCAGACACCCATTCGTGGTAGGCTCCTAAAACAATTCAAATGTGAGTTCTGCTCCAGGTCCTTTCGCAGACGGCACCATAAAACGCGCCACGTCCAAAACGTGCATCACAACGTACGTCTTCTTTTCACCTTCCTCTCATAGTAGAATGATACATGTTGTCCATCCACTTACTAAACTTCCGATCTACATTTGATTCCTGAATCTTTCCTTACAATTTTCATCAAAACTGCAGAGACGTCAACATGTGTGCCATCTTTGTTCTCACCCATTCGATCAAAAGCAGAATCTCGACAGACATCTGGCCACAGTGCACCACATTATCGACCTTTTCAAGTGTGAAGTGTGTCAGATGTGCTTCCCGCACAGGGGTTTGCTGAGGACCCACAAGAAATGCGCGCATCAGATATTCGGCCGATACCAATGCGGAGTATGCAATTCGTGTTTCAACACCGAGGAGGACATTGTGAGTCACGTTTCGAAAACTCACCCTCATTGCTCGCACCCTCTGTCAACGGTCTTGCGCAGGTAGGCGAGCGATGATTTCTTGAGAGGTGTGAACTTCTGGTACTGTCTTGTGGATTTGTGAGTGTGGGCTAACTACGTGTGGACTACGCTCGGGTTAACCGGGAGGCCTCAATTCTTTTGTGGTTTGGCTGGATGGAAGTAAGTCAAGGTTGTTGAACAGGCTATCTTGCGAAAAACGGAAGCTATTTGCTTCTGAAGATTTCAACCGATCAAAACAATGTGTGCTCTATGGATCTACCGCCGCCGCCTTGTTTCTACTCAATTAGAAAGGGCTGTTTCTTGCTTTCGGAAGAACTAAGACTTGTGATTACTGTACCAATGAACGCTGAAGAGTAGAGCAGAAGCTGTGAAGATATGTGATGGAGGGGCTGCAGGCCGCACAGTGTGGGGTGGTCATATGGGCGGAGCGTGAGTGCAGATGTAGTGTATGGAACAAATGATGCACAACATGACAACGTCTCAACTTCTTTTTAGATTCAGTCCGATTTCAACATCTCTAGCAGTGAACTTGGTTTGATTGCAGTTGAAGCTTTCACCAAGGACAGGATGGCTGCCACTTGGGGTGCGGAGTTGAACAAACTTCGGAGGTATCTGCGGTTGAATGGGGAAAAGTCCCGAAGAAGTTTTGCACGTATACTCAACAAAGCTTTGTTTTCACATTTCGGGCATGGTAGTTGGAACTGAACAGTGCGGGTCTTTTGGCCCTCCTGTTACGAGAACAGACGCCAGTTGATGATCTAAAATCTGTATGATGCCCAACTGGAAAATTGTTTCTTCACTAGTGGACAAGGAAGAGATAGAACAGTCATCTAGGTTTCTAAGAAGGCGCAGACGTACGTGTTGCTTATGCATTCTTAGGCATTGCACACTTGGCTCACCGAAAGCTTTAGAGGTAGAGTCTGAGGAAGAAGAGAAGGGAACGATCGCCAGTTTCGTCTTGATGCCGCTCACAGAGAGCTCGCAGACCGAGCGCAGTATATCTTGGGATCACTGGAAAAGGCGGCAAACCTCAAATGGAGAGGAGAACGAAGATTTGAAGACCTTCTTAAATACCGAAAGCATTATGAGCATGCCCTCGTTCGTTCTTATCATGAAGAGTTCGATCTTGTTTTTGTTGTTGCTGGGGCTCTTGATAAAGTTCGAATGGATTCCACGGTCGAAGTATACCTAAGCACAGAGACCTACGAAACCCTGGCGAATCAATAGAGAGTGTAAACACATTACATTTATTGAGTCTCGAGGACTGCACGGAGCAGATGTTGCTGGGGCCAAATGTTCTAAATAACATGAAGCTGTTTTCCTTTTCGACCTTCTTCCAAATGCGTCCCTTTTGACCTTCGGTCAAATGCGTCACAGAATGCGGCACTTAAGTGAAATGGGCTGTCATCTCTTTCTCTTTTACGGGTGCAATAGGTCAATTACTTCTTATCCCAGAGCGTTCAAAGAAGCGCTCCCTCACTAAAAAAAACCCAACAATGTGCGGTATTGTATTTTAGAAGAACCCTTCCGTTTCCGTCGGATCCGTTATCGGTAGTCAACGGCAGATGAAGAACCAACTGTGGTAGTCGAGAAGAGATGGTGGTCTAGGTATGAAGAATAAGGGGAGAGTTTGGGATGTGATCAACGTATTCGCAAGATTCCTCATATTGGTTAGCGTCGATGCGTTCGTTGTTCGGAAATTATTATCCAAGATTGCTGACCATCTCTACGCCGTGCGATATGTGTCCAGACCTGTGAGTAAAGGTTTTGTTCTTCTCCGATCCTATGTTTTTCTGCATAGCAAGATTGGTTGACTTCTTTTTGAACCTGTGCCGAAGCTTCCCTACAAATGAAAGTGTCATGTTGCATATGTCGCGAGGTGTACCCGAACTCCATATCACAACGGCCAAGTCGCGAATGAATCACAACACACATGATCTAAGGCTTCCCGGAGCTTTTCAAAAGTCAAAGCGGGTGAGGCAGACGTTGTCGACGACTCCAATCCACGACTCGATTTGTAAAGATGGCGGAGAGGCTTGTCTGTCGTTTTGCTTTCCAGTTCTGAGCTCATTGGCCACTTTCCCGGATGTCCACTTGTGTGCAACATGTTCAGGTGCACAGCTTTCCACATTTGCATCCCTGTAGAAATGGTCTGCTTTATTGCTCATGACTTCCTGGTCGCTTATAACAAAGGGGGTGTTGTGGGTTGACAGAGAAGAGACGGGGAAGAAGATGGAGGTGAACCGGCCTTTGTTCTGAGTCTGCCTCTGATATGCTTCACTTTCTGCTACTTTGGCATAGTTCTTTTTTGCGTTGCGTCTCGAGTTTTGCCAGTGCCGGTAGAGTGTGTACCCAATGCAGTTTGACCACACGGCATATTGCAAAACCATTATATGCCAGAAACTCTATCCTCGACTTCGTATGTGCCCCCAGTTCCAGTTAAAGGGGGGGAGGATAAGGTGGGGGTGGGTGCAAACGTCTGCAATCCGGACTTCAGGTAGCTTTTACTCCGTCGTGATTTACAGCGATTCTGAAGAAACGTCCCAAATATGTTTACACCAGCCGGTCGTGCCGATCATGTCGTTTTTCGGTGCAGCTTTACACATGCCTCACGTCGAGACCTGTTGAGGTCTCCACCGCGTGCCGCTAAGAGATCTGTGTCTGTATTGATTCGACAATTTAGTAGACTGCAGTTTTACTGCAGTCTAGTAATTGAAGGTTGTTGTCCACAATAAAGATAAAGAAGAAGATGCTCTGGTCCTCCGCCAAACTACCTCAAGCGCACAGATTGAAACAGAGAGAAGAGAAATTGAAGAGAATCCCTGACAGTCTTCGTGCGTGCATGAAAAACAGATTGCGAGCAGCGTACTTCTCCTCTGACGTTCTTTTCAGCTGCTACGTTCACCACCGAAAGCATATAATGCAACACAGTTCGTGCGTTCCTTGTTATTCAGCACGCTTCTAGTCTATTATGGGTGCTGCGCAGGGGAATCTGATGCGCACATTGGTTTCCCTTTCCCATATCAAATCTCCAGGCCCAGAATGCCATCCGTTCTAGAGCAAAAAAGACCAGTGCAATCATAAATGTGACAAGGACCGTTTCTACTTGGTGCTGCGATCATGTTCAGTAGAATTTGAATTGCAAATCTTCTGAAGAAGTCCTTAGTACATATACGTTCCCGCTGTGAAAGCCATACATTCGGGTGAGGTAGACATCGTGCTCTGTTCTCTCGGTGTGGCTTCCGATCTGGTTACTATCTCACTTTACCAGCACATCAGAGAGTTTAACTTGCGATTAGAATGCTACTTTCATCGGGACGTGATATACATTGTGTCCTATGAGATATCGAAACTTACGTGGCACCTAGGTATTTTGGATTTTTGCTTATTATGGTAACGAGAGGACACAGATGCTCTCGTGCATTCTTCAGTACTCAGAATGAACTAGTAGAGTAGCGGACCCGTGCTCCTCTCCTGATTGGCGACTACCCGCTATGCTTATGTAGATTCCCAACTACCATATCAATTCTTGTGCACACCATGAGCTTGCATATCTTTTATTCTTGCTCTGAGAGCTCCTTACCGACATCTTCGGGCATCATTTCCATTCTTGTACAACAGGGCAGCGTCACAGTATCCTCACGGTGAAGCCCCTACGTGTGCGTGACCAACATGTCGTCATAATTGACGTTTCACTATCCTAAATATATGAACTCATTCGTTCTCCCTGGAGGGTACTTCGTCAATCGAAGCGTGCAGCACACAAGCGTGTGGCATAGAAATCGCTTCAGAATGTCCGAAACGGTATTTGGGACTTTATAGCTTTGGAGATATAATGAATGCATGGAGAGAACCGATCCCTTCTTCACAATGAACATAAATAATCAGGACAGCCATAGGCCGCAGAGTATGACGGTTTGATGGACTAAAAGAAACTCACTGCCCATTTTCAAACTCTCTCAGCTAAGCTTCTGTAGCGCTTCAAAAGTCATAAGTCAAAGAGCATGACACAATATGATGTTGTCGAAGTCGGAAACCGAACTCCATTTCTCTTCTTCTGTTTTCTTATCGGTCTCAAAATCTTTTTCATCTCCTTGGTCCCTTAGACCAGCTTCCTTTTCTTGTGCGAGTAGTCGAAGGCATTTGTGCCAACTACGGAGACGAAACGCCTACTCTTTTCCTGCACTCGAAACCAGTAAAACGGAGATTTCCACGCGCCGTGATGACATACAAGCTCTTCGTTCACATGTGGCGAAATACGAGCGAATGGACGAACCGCAACATCTTCGAAGTTCGAAATTTCCTAGAAAGTTTCTCAAACTTTTACAGTGGAGCCGCCGGCGGAGAACCGCCCCGCTCTTTAAAGTGACCATCCGTTCCGTCCTTCTGCTCTCATTGTTTCGTCCATTGTCTGAGACCAATCTATTCATCTTCGCTTGTTGGGTCACCACTTGGATCCTGCGCACCATCCTCGCTTAGTCCACCCTTTGGTCAGGACTGGAACTTGTCACTTCAAAAGCCTTTCCAAACTCTTCGACATCCCTTCTTCATAACACTGCTGCTATCCTTTTCTCACAGAGCACTCGATTCATATTGGAATGGATGATGATCAAAGTTCATCGCACTTCCAGGACTTTTTGGAGAGGAGAGGACTGCTCCCCGCTTCGCGTGCGCACATGGCCCCTCAATCTGGACTTGGACCCCGGCTTCCTCCCATCCGCTCTCCTGATGAGAGACCTTCTCAGAACTATCAGGAATACTCATTGAAGCTTCCCGGCTTTTCCACTCTCTTTCCCGCCCTCGATTCACCCCCCGGACCACCTCCTTTTTTACATGAGACTAGTCGCATCGCCGCCGCCGCTTCCCAGAACCCGAGCTGTGTAGATGATGCTTCCAACCGAATACCAATCCAAAGCAACCACCTAAAACGGTTCAAATGTGAGTTTTGCTCCAAGTCTTTTGGACAAAAGCAGCACAGAACGCGCCACGTCCAAAATGTTCATCACAACGTACGTTTTTCGATGGCCCTTTCTTCATAGCATGATGTAATAAGTTGTTCATTTGTTTACTTACTAACCTTTCCATCTACATGTGTTTCCCCGTCCGTTCTTTCAACGTACATCAAAACTGTAGAGACGTCGACATATATGTCATTTGTGTTCGCATCACTTTGATCAGAAATATAACCTAGACAAACATCTCGTGAGTGTTCACCACATAAAGGACCTTTTCAAATGTGAAGCTTGTCAGATCAACTTTGCGCGAAGGGGTTTGTTAAATGCCCACAACAAATCCGTACATCTTAAGTACGTTTAATTCCAATGCGGAATACGCAACTGGTATATCAACGCGAAGGTTTTTTTACATGGAGGACATTGTGAATCACGTTTCGAAAACTCACCCGCATTGCTTGGACCCTTCTTCGGTTGTCCAGCCCAGGTTGGCGACCGTTGAATCCTTGATTAGTGTGAACCTATGGACGTCTGTGGTGGAGGTGTGAGTGAGGGGTAGCTACGTGTGGACTACGCTCAGGTTAACCGGGAGGCGTTAATGTATTCTTGGTGAGGATGGATGGCAGTGAGCCAAGTCTGTTGAACTAGTTACCGAGTTAGATTACGTGGTTACAATTGCGATTGAACATTGAATTTGTTCCTTAACTCTTCGGCTTGGGAAGCAGAAGTCGTTGCCGAGTACCGTACAACAAGTCGCGAATGCTTTTCATGAACGACGTATGACATCATACGCCGAAGTAAAAGAGTCAGATCGAACACAGAGGAGGAGATCATCGACTTGCATTGCGAAGCTTGTGTGCCCCTCGTCTTTTATTCATGTGGGCACATACCGGCACTTGTGAACACGATCTGTTTATCTTCACCACAAATGCCAACAGCGTCTTGTCATGCTGTGCCACGTCATCGTGTCTTACTTGTTGCACTGCACATGCGCCACTGTAAAGGCCCAAGGAAGCATGTTCTGTGCCAGCAGTTACAGCTCTCACAACTGCGAGCCTGTGAGGCGTGGAGTCTGAGTATCGCGTGCCTTACACCTCGCCTTACACCATGCCCTACATCAAGCTCATTGTGCCACTTCATTCATTTTTCGACTTCAATGATCTGTTGTGCGAGACAGAGCCGCCCTATCTTTTTGTTGCTTGTTGCTGGTTGCTTGTTTATTGTTTTCAATCTTAACTTCCAAGCCACCAGCTTCATATTCTGCCCTCTGCAATTGTTCCATGCCCGTCGATGATTCGTACGGGTCCGGAAGAGTCTGCTGTATATCTCGCGCCACACAATTTGCTGCGATAACTTGTGATGTTGTGAAAAAGCTAGTGGAGAAGAAGAACAAATGTTCGCGTTATCGATTTATCTCTTTGGTGCTCAAATCCAGCCTCCAACGCTTTCTGCTCGCTTTCAGAAGCACAATCCATCGCCATCGCGGAGCTGTTGAACAGGTGCGGAGTATTGGGCTGTATGTCTTGCGCTAACTGACTTGCGGTCAGAGAATACCAATTTTATTCTACTGATTAAACCAACTTCTTCCCGGTTGCTGTCCTCATCGAAAGCGGAATATTAGAGCGCCGGAAATGCCATCACGTAACTTGTTTTGCAGAACTACTGTCAGCGCTGTCGGATTTACTCAGTGAGTATTGACATCTTTGTGAAAATAGGCTCCCAGTATGGCTAGTGAGGACAAACAACGTAAAACTTTTGTTTGTTTTGTCGAAGTTGAGCTGCAAATCTGCAAACATTCCTTCAGAGTTTTACAACCGATTACAAGCTTTGCAACCTGCCACTCTAAAGTTGAATCGAAGCGCGATCTTTTTTAACATGAATCTCGTCCCCGGCGAGGAGGGTGACGAAAAATTTTCGAGTTGTACAACATTTAGCGAACGAACGAGGCGAGTTAGATTCAAGCAGTGGAAGAACGAGTGAAGATGGGTATATTGGACTCGAGTCGGAGGAGAACGAATGAGAACCCAATATGGACGGGCCTTTCAAGTGCTCAAGCGCGATTTCCGCCTCATAGCGTTGCAGCCAGAAGTATCACACACACTTTCCGTGCTCTCCTTATGTCATACAAGTGGTTTCGAACATTGTCGATCTCCGAAACTATATGTCTTTCTCAATCAACTTTCCTGGCCTCCTTGAAAACTGGAAAGATACCAATATGTGTATCAAGTGTGTTTTA
>JASCIV010000657.1:0-14934 GCA_030374735.1 Gracilaria caudata
GGGCTCACACCGCTGTTCTACCATCCCTACGTGAGGAGGGATTCGAACACCCTTTGTGTTTTTCCCGTTTCGGGCATTGCACTACAGAACTCATTTTTACAGTGCGTTGAAGTTGTCGTAAGCACAAGTTTTCGTTTCGCAGAGTTGTCAGACCCAACAGAAACGCGTAACATATTGGGGAATGAGTACTAGATGTATGAAAGCCTGAAAGGCTGTTGGAAAAGATGATTGGTCGCCAAGTGAAAAGAAAGATGTGACCGAAATAATAGAAAATTTAGAAGACCAACTGTTGTGGGTGACCAGTTTTTTGGGCCATAATTGAATTATAATCACCCAGAATAATGAACGTAATGAAAGTGTTACTCTGCTGCTCTGCATGGGACATTGAGAACAATCTGAATAAATTGCATTTGATTAAAAAAAAAGGGTTGCCAGACTTTATTCATCTGTACCTAAAGGCTCACATCAATGTGGAAAGGACACAGGGAGGCACTGCCGTTGCGTCCCTGATGAAGTACGCTCTCAAATGTGCAAAGGAAGTGAATGTAGTTGTGTCAAGCAGGAACGAGGTTCAAACGGGGAACGACACGCTGGAAAATGAAATCAGGGCGTACATGAGATCCAGAGTGGTTGGCTCCGTTGAGGCTGCATGGAATCTGTTTGAGTTTAGGCACGTTCGCATCAATCCCAGCGTCCAAGGGCTTGACATTCACCTCCATGGACAGCTTCAGGTGTTGGTTCGGAATGTGAGACTGCCTCGATCTCTCAAGTCCTTGCTCTTGGAGAGGTACTTCAAACGCCCTGCCGAGTATCATGCACTGGATTACATGACATACTACGATACTGTCCATATCTACGAAAAGCTACCGCGTTGCATTCCACAATCAGAAGCACAGTGGGACGAAGGTACTCCGAAAACGTACGTGGTGGAAAGGTCGGAGGAAGATAGCGCAGTAATACAGATCAGATACGCATCACCAGCCAATCCAGAACTATTTGCTCTGCGTATAATGCTCATGAACGGCGCGTTCACCTCCTTCGATGAGCCAAAAGGAGTGGGAAGGGACACGTTTTCCACTTGTCGTGAAGCAGCAATTGCACGTGGACTTTACATTCACAGGGATGAAAACGATACTGCTTTCAACGAGGCTGTCAGAAATGGCTCCACCCCCTCTGAACTGAGGTACATGGTTGTCACCTGCTATCAGCAGCAAGTTAATCCGAAAAACATCATTGAAAAACATGAACGAGTTCTGGCTTCAGACATAAACGAGGCAAACTCAAACAGAAGGATAAAAGAACTGATGCGGAGGATCAACGACATCTGGAACAGACATGGCGGACGTCTCATAAGAAAAGATCTCTTCTTTGAGGAAATTGTGTTTCAGTTTCAGATGCGAGAGAGCGAGGTCGACAGAGCTATGGAAGAAGTAGAGTTTCGTCGAAGGAGTTCCTCAAGGTCGAGAAGTAGATTGAACCAACGATATGGAGATCTAAAGCAAGGACAGAAACGCGTCTTTGACACAGTTATGAGAGAAGTAACCTCAAAGAAAAGAATGAGTGAATCAGAAAGACTTAACATCCATGGAAGAGTGTTCTTTTTGCAAGGGCGCACCCTATGAACATCGAATCTGGCCGATATATGGCCGACCACTGGCTGAAGGAAGGCCTTATTCCCCGAAAATTTGTGAGAACGTGTAACTCGTGTACCTAAACAAGTTCTCTTCCAGTTCATATGGACAAAATATGGCCGAGATATGGCCAAAAAATGGCCGAAGTCAAAGAACAAATGTGTTTCTGTACACGAGTTACACGTTCTCACAAATTTTTGGCGAATAAGGCCTTCTTTCGACCATTGGTCAGCCATATATCGGCCAGATTCGATGTTCATAGGGGCACAGGGACGGGAAAGGCGTACCTTCTATCAGTGCTGAGAGACATTGTGGAGTGCGAAGGTATGATGATGCAGATGACTGCCACCATAGGAATTGCTGCCGCTCTTTACGAGGGCGGAAGAACTCTGCACAGCTCGCTTGGACTTGGAGTAAATGATAACAAAGACTCTCAAAGCAGAGAAAGACGTATGCTCTCCAAGTATGGACCGCGATCACAACGTGCGGAATTGCTGAGGAAAGTTGTTCTCATGGTCATCGATGAGGCTTTCATGTGCCGAAAGATGCTCTTTGAGATCGTGAACACCGTTCTGAAGGACCTCAGAAACTCAAGCAAAGGCTTTGGGGGAGTGGTCATAGTCATGGCGGGGGACTATATACAGCTCCTTTCCGTCGTGCGGAAGACGAGGACTATATCAGATAGACATGGAAACACAACAGTTATTCCTGTCAGTCTTTTTCGCGAACTTCCATGGTACTTCTGTGAACTTTGGGACAGAAACGTTACTGTGCTCCGTCTAACTAAGCAAGTGCGTCAACAAAGCGATCGAAGATTTGCCCATCTGCTTCTCAATCTTGCCCGTGGCACGTTTCCAATGTCTGGGAAGCTTCCACTCAGGTCAACGTCATATATCGAGGCAGCATACAGGGGTCTTTGGAAATGAGTCGATACGGATAACAAAGATGACGTCAAACTGGACCGCCTCATTTGTTGCTCCTACCAATCAACTGGTAGATGATCACAACACGAAGGCCTTGCGTACGTTTCCTGGCAGAATGTACGACATAAAGTCCGCCACAACCATCGTCCCAGTCCGAGGACCGGACGGAGAATTGAGACACACAAATCAGATCATTGGACCGGAACTTACATACAACTATGCTCCGACAGGAGTCCCACCCCTTGGACTCCACCTCAAAATTGGAGTCCCTGTCATGCCAATTCGAAATGTACTGCATCCGTACCTCTTGAACGGGAAAATGTTTGTCGTTTCTGGAATATCAAGGCGTGTTATTCGTATCACGGAAATGAACAGTGATGGATCGGTTCGAAAGAGGTTCTTCCTTCACAGGATTGATATTGTATTCGAGTTTGCTGATGTGAAGGTGAAACGACGGCAATTTTCAATTCCTTTGGCCTTCGCTGCAACTGTTCACAAATCCCAGGGCCAAACGTTGAACAAGATGATCATTGACTTTCGAACAAACTTTTTGTCGCCCGGTCATGTTTATGTTGGTTTGTCACGTGTGAGAGCATCAGATGATGTTCTTCTCCCCCATAAGGATGAAGACACGCCTCAGGGCTCGGGTACTTTTCATTCAATGCCTATTAGTGTCGGGAATCCCGTCTTAGAGGAAGCAGTAAATTTTGTTGAAGGTCGATAGAGCTTTTGGAATAGATAAGCCACTACAATTAAATTGCGTCGTCATGCTGTAGAAGATATTTAGAATCTACTTGCCTTTCACAGGAAAAAGCATGGAAAACAGAAAAACAAATTTACTTGACTTATTATTCAACCAACTCGTGAACCACAAATATGACAAAGTGTAAAGCAAAACGACCCCTGTGGGGAAGGGCTCAATCGTTTCTCATAATGTCGGTGTCCGCTCGGCGGTAGCTTCCTCACTATAGGAGGTTCTATTTGGTTACTTGGCCCTATTAGGGATATACCTGAGAAGGGCAGCAATGGTGTCCACGTGTGGTAGTTTACCGGATGACCGGATGCGCCGTGGCAAAGCGAGCCACGGGTGGTACGTGTAGAGGCTTGGCCGGCGTGCCGGAATAGTTAGAATATTTAGTTAATTCTTCTACAGTGACCGTATGTAGGTGGCGGCACCCGCCGTCACCCTACGGAGTAAACACCCCAAGAGGGATCTCACCAAGAGACTTGGCTCTAGTTTTTCCGTTCTCGGACGGTGTTACTTCATCGTGAAGTCAACCCCCTGCATTCCGGACTAACTATCCTCCCTCGACCATTCAGGAGGGACTACCCGTAAGTTACGGTCTATTATTTTTGTTGTTGCTTTCTTTATTTTTCTGTTTCCGTTGTACGGTCTTTGTTTTCTCCGCCCTGCAGTGCAGGTTGTTCCGATTACTGGTCGGTACAATTCCGACCTACGTGAGTCAGTGCCACCGCTGTGCGGCTCACATTCCCTTTCTACATTCCCCTCATTTCCTGTTGCAGGATCTCCCCCTAATTGCGGTACTGTAGCGAATCCTTCGATGATTCCACCACGTGGATCGATCTACTCTATCTTAGTCGGTTCAGCAGAAGGGGGATTCCAGGAGTTAAGCCCAGCACGTGCAATCCCTAACGAAGGGTTCTTTCTCTGTGCTACCTTTCCCGAGGGCACGGGTCGAACACCGTGGGTGTCTTTCCGCGGGCGCGGTTGGAGGGTTTTCCGTCCCGGAGGGTTTACACTACACAAAGAATGAAGACATACCGTTCAAAAACTGCGTCCTCAGGGCAAGCTGTAGTGGACTTCAAACGGAAACGGAACCTTATCGCGATTCACGTCATACACGATGTGGTGCAAACCACAGGAGGAAAAGACGGCCTCGCGGTAGAGCACCCACAGGGGGTTCAGACCTGCTCCCTTGCGGGTAGGTCAGTTAGTCGAACCCTCCGATAGGGCTTGCGCTAACCGGTTGTAAATCCGGGAAGCCCCGTGCCGAGCGTGCGGTCGGACGAAAGGAAGAGAATCGGTACGTCAGCCCACGATGTGGGAATGCCACAGCGTGTGGAGCAAACCGTGTAACGGTTGAGGGATCCGGAGAATATCCGGCAGATGAGCCGCGCGCGGTAGCACAGACTCACGAAAGTGTGGGAATATCTCCCAGAATAATGGGCCAAACCTGTCAATGCAGGGCAAAGTGGCGACGGTCCGTAAGACGGAAAAGATAATAAAGAAAGGGGCCGTGACGACGGGTGTGCACTTGTTAGTGATAGAGGTGGGTGATTAGCCCCGAGCAACGGCAGGATTCCCTGTGAAGGGCTAAACTGGGCGTGCGAGGCAAGAAAGTCAGAGCCAAGTCATCCTTGGCGGAGGTTTACTGAGCACAGCCGCTGTGTCATGACACTATATGTAGTGCTACTGTAGCTACAGCTAGAATATCTTAAGTACCAAGCATTGCTGGCCATCACGTCCCACGTGTGCAATCATTCACCCCGTGCAACGGCGCATCCGCCAACTGCGGCCAGACACGCACACGTTTGTAACTCAAAATAAACCACTACTGGGCATCCCGTAATAGGGCCAAAAATAAGAATAGCCTAATAAGTAGTCATAATAGCAGTGCTTCGACCGGATATCCGGATCAACTCTTATGAGGAGTGTGAACACTCATCCCTCCCAAAGGCATTTTGGTCTACACACGACATCGATCGTGTCATCTGGATGAGACTAGAGACGATCAATGTAACCTTAGACCTCCGCCGTGCACGTCATCTTCTCAGAAAGATGTCTAAAATGACCAATGGAAATACAGAAGAAGTAGACCAAGAATTTATACCCGAATTTGATGCAGACAGGCTCCCAGATACGACGAAAAAGAGCGCTTAAGATATTGATCGTGTCTTGATCCTTTAAGAACGGCCCAAGCATCCTATCCGCAGCGTAAAGAGTCCAAAACGTAAAAGATTTGTTCAGACAAGTGTAGTACGTTACAACTCGTGCAATCGAAATTTGAGAAGACATGGCGTAACAAAGAGATAGTAGGCACTTGAATAGGTAGCTTGAACCTGTTGGGAAAGGTATGAGTCAAAAACATTAGGGATAAATGTTTTTGGGATCTTAAAGTTTTTATGAGCTGACAGGTTGGAAACTTTAATGTTTTGAAAACTAGATGTACAGATTTTTTCCAAGATGGTTTGTAAGTGATCCAGAATTGACTGCAGTTATTTACCTTTTGTATTCTTGTTTATGCCGTTGTATATTATGTTACTAAATAGGCTGAATTTTGAAGTTTAATGTTTTACCTACGCGCATTTTGAGTGTAATGAGAGGGCCGATTCTGCTGCAAATCATTGTGTCTACTGTGCAGTGTTACTGGTACCAAAACTTTTTTCTGTAAGAATGAAGTTGCAATTTGGTTGCAGTTTGGTTGCAATTTGGTTGCCGTGCAAAGCGCTACGAGGAGCCTTCGGCTGTTTTACCTCTTCGTTTGCGATAGTGATTTGTTTGCAACGGTTGTCCTTTGGTTTTGGTTATGTGATAACGTTGTTCAAAAGCATTATTTTCTGTGTTGGAAAACTACAAAATGTACACAGATTTATGTAGATCTGTTCTCTTGCGTTTATATCTGCGTTTGGTTTTATATTAAACAACTAGACTGAAAGAGTTCTATACTACGGTAGAAAAGGGGCGTGACGGAAGTTGTGTAGGCCGCTTCGCGACCTACATAATTTACGTCACGCCCCTTTTCTTACAAGGGTACAGAACGAACAACAATATTCCATGAAGTCCACAAGCACGAAACACCGTGACGAGTATTTTTGTGAGCTTTCGTCACGCTTTCATCTGTAGAATCCCGTAAGCACTGCTGACGGAAATGAATATTTGAGTCAGAACCATTCTTCACGTTTATTCGCACGGCCTGCAGGGCGGCACAAACAGTGACGCGATCTCTGACGCAACAACTGACAGGTCGAGAACTCTTCAGTCACGCTGTCACAAGGTTCTATGATATCTGTTAATCCACCATCACAAGGCGCGTTCACCCCATTGCCTGTCGTACAAGTATGTACAGTAATAATATAATGTACGTGCTCGACCGAGTGCTCCACTTCTCGTGAGGTGCGCCGCTTATGACGAAGCCCGAGCTCTCCCCAAGCCACATCTACGTTTGTGCCAGTGCTCACCCGCCGGTTCCTATCGCCTTTATGATGATGTCGTCAGCATTCGTCTCCTCCACGCCGTTGCCGTGCGCCCCCGCAAAGCCCACCAGTCTCCGTCGCACCTGTATGACCGTTGCGCCGCCTCGGTCCACCGAACGTGCCAATGCCAATCAGCTCAACCCGGTCTACGCTCGCTTCCAGGCTTTCCTCTCCTCGCTTTCCCGCATCGAGGCTTTCTCGCGTCCTGGTGTACCGTCCAGTGACGCTCGTTACGATGCGCTTCCGCCGCACGTGAAAACCCCCTCTCAGATGATTGGCCGAATGTCTCCGGGCTGTGAGGGCACCAAGGGCGTCTTCCCTCGCTGTAACTTCGGCTGTAAACCATGCTACCACTCCTCCACAGCCAACTCCGTGCGCGTCGACGGCGCCCACACCCTTGTAAATATAGCTCGCCAGATGCAACTTCTCCAGCGTCAACGCGGCCCTTCCGCACACTGCCAACTCATCGGCGGTGAAGTCTCGCTGCTTCCTCCGGAAGATCATGCTATGGCTTTGGAAACCATGCGGTACTTTGGTCGCATTCCAATGAGCTTCACGCATGGCGATTTCGATTATGATTATCTTCAACGTCTTGCCGTAGATCAAACCAATCGTCCGCGATTTGATCGGCTGGACTTTGCAGTACATTTCGATATGGGCATGCGGGGTCGACGAGGCGCTGCCCATGTGCGCGATGAGATGGATCTTATGCCGTTCCGCCGCCGCTTCATGCAAATGTTCGAGCGATTGCGTCAAGAGCATGGTGTAGGCCATTATATAGCTCATAACATGACTGTACAGCCATCCAATCTTCCACAAGTAGCCGAGGCCGTGCGCGAAATGAAGTTCATGGGCTTTCGCATGATGTCGTTCCAGCCAGCTGCTTTGCAAGGTGCGGAGAAGCGTCGTGTTTCCAATCTTCGAACTATCGCCGATGACCATGGGCAGATCGTTTGGGAAGAGATAGAAAAGGGCATGGGTATGCGTCTCCCATATTCTCTGTTCCAGATGGGCGATGAACGTTGCAACCGCACGTGCGTTTGTGGCGTTGTCGGGCCCCGTTCAAAGAAGGAAGATAAGCACTTTTTTGTGTTCTTTGACGACCAATGCCCTGAAGACGTGCGCCTCCGCGATCTCATTATGTCCGAAATAGGCAACGTCGTTCTCAAACCACCGGTTTTGCTTCTAAAACTGATTCGCACTGTTCTTGGCAAACCGTGGCTCATCGTTCCAGCATTCTCATACTTGATGCGTATGCTCAACAGGGCTGGAGGACTGTGGGCCGTTTTGCGTCACGGCGTGCAGCCGCTTTTCGTTGTTATGCATCGATTCATGGACGCTGACGACGTTAAAAAGGCCTGGGAGTTCATGGAGGGCGGGGTGGCACCAGATGATCCAAGAGTAGAAGCGGCTGGACCGCGCATTCGGGAGACGATGGAGCGTTTGGATTCCTGTGCGTATAGTATGGCGCAACCCGAGAGAAATACAGTTGTGCCTGCGTGCGTGCAGCATAGTGTATACGACCCAGAAGAAAATGTTCAACTGGCGCAAGAACTTCCTCTGAGAGAGCCGGCCAGATCCGCTTCTGAAGTGCAGTTGGACCTTTCGAATGGGCCCAGCCGATTTTGAGCCAAGGCATGTTGCAAACTTCGGTGACGAGCAATGTGCAGATGCTGTAGATGTCCCGGTACACGTTCGCCCCACTCCACGCTTTTCCTTGTACAGCACATAGACACGATCGTTCAGAATGCCAGCATGGATGATGGGGCATGTGTTTACGAAGTCAACCAATCATCGCCTGCGTCGTGCTGGGGATACGCACATGCCCATCATGGTCATCGTGATAACGGGAACTTACGGAAGGTAATGTGCCACTTACTTCCGGTGATTAGTGATCAATATACTTTGAATGGATTCGGGAATCAGTACAGGTTTCCAATATCTACTGTTCTGGCGTCTCAAACAGTCAGAAAACCTGCTTATCGTAAGCCCGTTCTCTCCCTTCAAATGAGGCCGAAGCAACTGGACTCTCAAGAATTCAGAGCACACTGATTTAGATATGTTTTTCTGTAAAGTATTCTTCTGTTTATGAATCGCGGACGTCCTATTAGAGGCCACACGGACTTGCTACGAACCCCAACAACCTATAACACCTCTGCGCCGCAGCCACAACTACCAAACAATAGCTGTACTAGATACACGCACAGGGCAGCAACAAGGAAGTACTAGGTCCTTTTGGTGTATTAGATCGGAAAGCGTTTCGCTATCAACGCTTATCGCCGCGTTCCTCCCATTTTTTCTCTTCATTCAACCCCTAAAGATCGCCGGCAGGGAGCACACCACGACAAGGCGCTTCGCATGTACCTTTCGTACCACGTTGGCCACCCAAGAAACCGTGGGCAGCAACCCTTCCACCCGACCTTCGGCGAGATTGGGTGCAAGCGCCAGCCCGTAACTTTTCACCGTTATGATAACGGCGCTCTCCGAGTCGGAGACTCGAACCTGTACAGTAGACCCTCGGTGAAAACCCTAGAAAAAGATCCGTCCTTTTAGGCATGTGCCTGGTTCAGACCATTGGCAGATGATGATCATGGTGATGACCATTCCGAATGAGAGGTCTCCTGTTCAACACACCCGAAGCCATGAGACATATCCGTCTCCATCGCACATCGCACATTTCAAGGGTTAAGCTTACACATTGTTGATATCCATCTCTTCATCAAGACGAGTCTTCTTGCCTCGTTCAAAGTTGCCTTCGCTCTCACGAGACAAGCATTACGTCGGCCAAACATCCGAACTTGCGAGACAAAGAGCAGACACGCTCAGAACCCTCGTCTAGATGTGATCACGAGATCAAGCTCTCAGAGAACGACGTTTTGGCAGACGAAACACGCGCATATCATCTAGTGGAGAGGGCAGCGCACCGGGGAAGTCGCAGACTATCGATCGGCCTTTGCAGGTTGGCGGGGATGTCTCCAGGGACAGTAGCCGCACTATGGTCCATGACGAAAGGAGTTGGCAGCGCCACCAAGTCACCAACACCTTGAGACAATCAAATCCACCCCCATCTGCCACCAAACTGTGAACTGGCACTCACGCGCAGCTAGTCACAGGTCACAGTTCACATTCGCTACCACGTCGGCCACAGGTCCGTGATGCTGAGCACCGCCATTTGCACAGGAGGGGATCGCGATATAGTGCTGGTTTAGAGAGTGCCTCCCTCGATATAGTGCTACCCAAATTGACGTGGCATAACTTTCCCTCCAAAACAGGACCAATCTTGACAGCACTATCTATTCAATCCCTCAAACACTCGTAGTCGTGATCGAACATCCCAAATCTTAGCTTACTACCGAACTTGCCGATGTTCCAATGCCTGTCTAAGCGAAACCCCTCAAACAACGAAGGACGAGGCTCTTTTTACGCCATTGGAGGCTATATGTGCTGAACGAAGTGGCTTGGATGCTTATCACTTCATTCGCAAAGCAAACAGCGTGTTCTTAAGCCCCAAAAATAAGGAGAACGAAAGTAGAAGCCGTCTACTCCTTATTACGGAGAGGTTGAAATCGTAAAGACTGCCCGCGACTTGCTGTCACTGAACATTGCCCACTTACCTGCAGTACTACCCATCGCTCTGTGGCAAGGGGTAGCACTATATAGTAGACCCCACTGTATACAAATGTCGTTTGTGTATCTGGTAGGGTAAGGAAGCCGGGTACAGATTGCAGGGAATAACATATTGATATTGTTGGGAATAACGATGGTTGACACGCGTGAAGCGCGCGTTCACTGCTAAAGCTCTCACATTAACGATATGGAACGGCACGGCTCACAGATCTCTCGTGACTCACGAGAGATCTGTGAGCCGTGGTGGCTGAAGTAGAACGTCTTTGGTCAATTGCGACGAATATCACAGGATGAAGATGAGTCCTTTGCTGTTTGAGGCTATAATCTTCTTGCGTGTGAACGAGAGGTTTTGGGACGTGAAGTTAGTGCAGAAGGAATCTACGAACATGTAGGTTGGAGTGTGACAAAGGCTTTAGACCTTGTTGAGTAGTAGTGTTTGTTGTGATGATTGTCCTGAGATTGCCAGAATGAACTGTTGATTGCAACTGATTGCAACTGAAGGCGGATGATTGCAGAACGATTGCGATTCACGGTTCGAGATGTGCTAATGATTTCAATAAAGAGTATGAATTGCAATTTGGATCGCAATGTAACGGAGGGATTGCAATACCACGCAATCGTATTGTCCCTACACCTGCTCGTGAGAACGAGCATTGACTGAGTTCGAACCAACTGCATCATGCAGTTGGTTCAAACTCAGTCAATGCTCGTCGCCCCCATCAATATGGAGCTTACCTCTTCCGCTACCCACACTAGCTGTGGGTAGACAGTTCGCACATCGTCCCCGTCACTCCACCAGCAGCTGCCGTCGTCACGTCCACCCCGCTGCTGCTGGACAGCACCAAGTCACCAAGTCCCGGACGCACGTGCAGAACAAGAACGCTGCCTCACATTGCCGATAACGAGTCTCACATCTCCAAGGAAGTCACCCCACTATAGCTCGTTTCTAAGACCTTCTCTCCTCGCCTGCACGTGTCGAAGCGCTCCCTCGTCCCGATTACCCGTCTAAAGTGGCTTGATACGATGTATTTCCGCTGCACGCCAAAGAGCCTTCAGCGACCAATGTCCTGAAGACATGCGTGTTAGGGGTCTCATTGTCTCAGAGATAGGGAACGGCGTCATAAAACCAGCAACACGTTGACAGAAGTGTTTCACCAATGGCTGTCGAAGTTTTTGTTCATGTTTAAGAGAGAGGACAAGAGAGAGAACTACCAGTGGGAATGATCACACGTCGTGTCTCGGAGTCAGGGGTGCTAGACCGCAGTAGAAGAAGGAGAAAGTTGGTTCGCCTGATGCTTCTAAAGTGCAGCCGGACCTTTCGACATGATGGCTCGATTTTGAGTGAAGCACAAAGCATTCTTCAATGATAGGCAATGCAGAAATGGGGGACTTCCTTGCTACTGGTGAAGCCCAATCAGTCCAGCCTTTGTGCCTGCACTAGGTGCCTACTTTGCAAGATCGCACGAAGCCAGTATGTGGCCGATCCCAGAAATGATCACGGTGATAGTGATTGCATGTCCATTTAAGCCCGCAATCATAGCTTGTGTTGTGGTTCAGATATATCTGTTGAAGGTAATGATATCACGTATACCTGCACGACCTGTGATTTTGAGTGTATAAGCATTTCTTTTTCAAATACAGTTGACGGGTCAAGCCATTTCGGGCACACTTGTTGTTCAAAAGTGCAATGTATCCATGCTGTCCAATACCGGGATTGCGAAAGCTGGCCCAGAAAAGAAGTATCTTTTGGTACTTGTTGAACACGTTCACTCAAGAAGGCCATAACGACGCAAGCCCATTATTGCGTAGAAGCCAGAATTTCTAGAACAAGGGGAAGAAACGGTTGACATGTTTCGCAATCACGCAAACACGCTTTCATCACATGGAAATCTTTCATACTCTCTCATATAGACATAGATCGGATTGGCGACCCCGGCCGTAGTTGCTTTTGGGCCAATCCGTTTCTTGCAAAGGAGAGCTGTGTTGCAGGCGAAAAACGGAAACTCACGTCAATGTTTAAATGAGAGTAGTGTACGTCATGGATTTGAGAATCACTTTGTGTGCGAAGATACCATCGTTTACGACAAGAGTCTTCAAAAAACGGATATGGGACTCATCAACAGCAAGGTTCGAAACGAATCAACACCATTTGCCGAAGGAGGGACGAGGTTGGCGTACAAGGCAACTGTTGTAGGGCACAGCTTCTGTGGATATCCGAAAGGAACTCGGTTGGTGATGAAGGTTATCAAGCCAGAATGTTATAACCAGGGACTTCGCCTTACTCAAGATGACATCAAGGCGCAGGAATTAGCACACACGCTTTGTGAAGTTTTCAACACAAAGCGAATGATCAACAAGTTGGTGTATTCAAGGATTGGGGTTATAGTGAAGGCAGAAAAAGAATACAAGGACTGGGCAGGAAATCTATATGTGTTGCGGGGAGAGGACATATTGTATGAAGAACTGATTGTCGGGGAGTATTCGAAATTCAACTCAAACAGCGGTTGGAGTGACAGCTCGTACGATTTGCCCAATTTCTTTTCCCACTGGTCTTGGGTTCACAGCTCTGGGAAATACCTCGTTTGCGACCTTCAGGGGCACAGGGGTAGACCGGGCGGACCACCACTGCGAACTTCCAGGGGAAGCATTACAAATTACTATCTGTTCACAGATCCCGTTGTGATGACAGACGGGGAGGGAAATAGGTTTGGGTGCACTGACCTTGGAATGGAAGGCATACGCAGTTGGTTCGAGGAGCATAGATGCAATAAACTTTGCACAAAGTACGGGCTTGTAACTAAGCGTCCTAGGAGGATGCCAGGGGGATCATCAAAGTATGCGGCTGCGCAAGGAACCACGTATAGTGCGGGAGCAGGAGTGCCGCGCTATGCTTTCAAAGGAACCACGTACCGGTATAA
Source organism: Gracilaria caudata (assembly GCA_030374735.1). Classification (NCBI taxonomy): domain Eukaryota; phylum Rhodophyta; class Florideophyceae; order Gracilariales; family Gracilariaceae; genus Gracilaria; species Gracilaria caudata. The sequence continues at coordinate 13,315 of JASCIV010000657.1, forward strand.
CTGACTTTTACGAAGGTAACTACACAAAAACAAAAAGAACTTAATGTTACGGTACAGAAGTGTAAAACAACAGTAGACTCATCAAAACACGCTGCGATGCGTGCTCTTCATCACCGCGTTCATGATGGCCTCGAACTCGCGCGGCTTCTCCAGCATGGGGCAGTGATCGCAGCCCTGCAGCAAGTGCATCTGCACGCGGAAGCCCATGCGTTTCATGCGTTCAAACAACGCCACCACATCGTCCACGCGAATCGAGGAGTCGCTCTCGCCGCACACAATGCGCACCGGCGTGGCGAACACACGCAGATGCTCCGCAATGGGACGTGCACATTCGGCTCGCCGCAGCCCGCGGAAACGAATGATGGGGCGCACCGCCGTTTCGCCGCTGGGTGGACGTTGCATGGCCAGCTGGTACGTGTACTCGCGCAGACGGTCGCGCACAAACGAGCCATGACGCGGGTACTTGAGTGAGAACAGCAAGAAGCCAAGCACGCCGCCGCGGCGCACAATGCTTTGCGGCGGCAGCGAGAAGTACAGCGCGCGACGCAGGGGGAGCGGACGCAGCGCGGCGGCGGGCGAGAGTAACACCAGGTGATTGACGCGATGCGAATGCAGTTTGGTGAACTCCACGGACAGATACGCGCCTAGACTGTGTCCGACCAGCGTGAAGGTGGACAGTTGCAGCGAATCGAGCACGGACTCAAGGGGGTGAAGAAACCAGTGAATAGCGTCGAGAGCGGAATGACCGTGGAACTCAGGTCTAGAGCTGCGGCCCCAGCCGAGCAGATCGATGGCCCACACCGAGTAGCCGGCGGCCACCAGATGGTCGAAGTTTCGATACCAGAACGCGGCGGACATGGAGTGACCGTGCAGTAAAACGACGTGGCGCAACGGCGCGGGCGTGTCGGAAGGGGACGCATGGATGATGTGGATGACATGGCCGTGTCTGTCCGGCACGAACAGATGGCGGAGCGGCACGCGCACGGTGGAGAGCAGACGACGCTCGACGCGGCGCAGACGGTGCGACGGCCCGGGGCGCAGCAGGTGCAGCAGCAGACGCTGCGCTTCGAGGAAGAAGGTGGCGTGCGACACCACGCGCAGCAGCAGCAGCGACGCACGCACGGCGACGCGCAGCGGCATGGCGGCGCGCGGACGACGGCGCACACGATGCGCGCACGATGCGCGCGGCGCGCAATGGCGCCCACTTTGTGCGCGCGATGCGCTGCGAAGTTCAGCGCATCTATCGGCCGGTGAACGGCGCGCGTGGCGCGGCGCAGCGAATCTTCCGCGCACAGCGATGCGACGCGCCGTGCTTGACACGCGCGCCGTGGAAAACGCGTCGGCTGTTTCGTTTCGGTTTTCAGTTTTTGATTTCTGCGCAAAACTTCTGAAACGTTTTCAAGAACAGGCGAAAAGCTCGAAAAAAAGTCGCCGCCGCTCCAGCGCGCCTCAAAAAAAACCGCGCGCCGTCGTACTCGCCCGCGCGCGGCGCCTCTTTCACATCCGTCCACTGCGCACTCTGCACCACTTTCCGCGCGCGTCCGTCACTCCCCCGCCCCCCCCCCCCCCCCCCCCCCCGCCCCCCCCCCCCACCCCCCCCCCCCCCCCCCCCCCCCCCCC
>JASCIV010000658.1:0-14911 GCA_030374735.1 Gracilaria caudata
CGCGAAAGTCTTTCGGATTGATGTCCACTGCCCTTCGATACGCTTCAACAGCGGCGGAAGTGTTCTTCATTTCCATGAACTCATGGCCCATCAGAGTCCACGCCGAAAGATAGTTTCGGTTTAGCTTCAGTGCCCTTCGGAAATAAGAAAGGGCTTGGTCATGTAGCCCACGAAGAGCATAGTAATTACCAATGACGCAACATGTTTGTAACCTGAACTTGTCAGTTTTCATGCATCTGTTCGCGAGCATGCTCAGTTGCACCTTATCTTCTTTGACATAGAGAATATTGGAGTATATGTCAGCACCATCCATGTAGTTCTCATCGCTTGCGTAAATGTCTTCGTAGAGCTGCTGTGCCTCATCAAACATTCGCATGTTATACAAAGATAGAGCAAGTTGGGTTTTAATGTATAACGATTCCGGTACTACTTCCAGCACCCTTTCATAGATCATGCGAGCATGATCAGCTGCGTCAGTCTCATTCAAAAAATGCGCTGTGAACAGAGTCTTCATCCAACTGTTTTCGATTGCCAACGATTCTACAGCATCCCGGGTTTCACAAAGAGGAGCCAGCTCTAGCCACGCACCCCAGTTGTAGGGGAACAAAGAGATACTCTTTTGTAAGGCATGTGACGCCTCCTTTTCGAGCTTAAGGTGACGCAATACAACCCCGTAGAGATACCAAAGATGCGCATCCAGTTTGGAATCCTTATTCAACTGAGTGAGCTCATCGCGTAGGGAATCAAGTTCTGAGTTCACGGCCTCTGGCCAACCATCGTGCTCATGTCTTTCTTCTTCTTTTCGCTTTTCTCCATCCAGATAGGTGGCAAACATACGAAGAAAACGAGCCAAGGGGGTTTGCAATGACTTGAGCGTCCAAGCAGCACGGCGGTATTGCTTACTATCGAAGAATGACTTGCCCAGAACGTACGTGGGATTTAGCATGTGCTCCAAGATATTCTGACTTAACTGGGCATTGAATTGCGCTTCGTTCTCTTTCGGAAGCGCATTAAGGATCTCAGACGCCCATGTTGCGGATTGCACTAAACCTCTGGCTTTCATCTGATGTATCGCATCGAGAAGCTGTGGGGGTAATTCATAACTCTGCAGCCCCTCCATATCCACCGTCTCCTGTTCCATCTCCGCGGCTCTGTTGATCTTCAGTGTACAGAAGGCGATTTGAGTATAACGGTAGGGTAGTAGGATAATTTTGAGTGCTGCAAGTCCCGTAACCTTTCTGTGATCCTGACCAGACCGCGGATCAAGAATCGATTATCCACGCCAGTTTCCGCTCGTTGAAAGTTGCATTCCTGTACTTCAGAACAGCTTTGTGGTTAACTATTTCACCGCAACGAAGTTATGCCTTGTTTCCTAGATGATTCAGCACGCAGAGTTGGTTGTCGAGGCTCAAGAAGGCAGTGATGCTCCACATCAAAGCGATCCAGGTTCCGCAGATTTGGAAATACAAAAAATCCCCGCCTAACTTCAAAATCAGAAACGCCCTCTGGCACTGCCAGGCCCTCTGTGACTGTCAGATACAGGGTTAGCTATCTAGTAGATACACAGTAGAGGGATATCCTTCTGAAGTTGAGGGTTATGAGGGATACCTTCGTACTCTTAATTCGTTTTCGAGACTTAAAGACTACGATGGTCTCTTGATGAAGCGCTCAGAGGTTCGCTATTGTTGTTTTATGAAACACATACTTCACTTCCCCTTTAGCAGAAATTTTCTAATGGCCCTAACACCTATAACAACCCTATACCGCAGGCTTTTGTGCGAGGTAGCGCATTTCTTTGTAGAAAGCTTCAAGATGTTAGCGATCCTGAAGAGAGAAAACTTTGTTTAAGAGTCTTACTTTGAAGGTTGATCTCCGAATAAAAGAAGCTTCAAGAAATATTCTTCTATTGCACTAACCGCTAATTATTAATGTATCCGGAAACAATCATATAAAGAGCGCAGTGAAATTCCCCTTGCTACCATAGATGGTACATACACTTGAAGACTACAAGAACAACAACACACTTGTTTTGAATTGATTCATGCGGGTATTATTCAAAAACGATGACAAGCCTGTGCTCTCGGGAGTATACCATTTACGTCATTTCATTTCCTCAGTGCAATAGATATTCAGATTACCAGATGAGAATTGGAGCCTCTGAGATGTAGAAAGACTCTGACCTCGAGTAAAGGAAAGCTTTTGTAGAGCTTAACAAGCTGCCCAACATGGAGGTCCGCACCTGTCTCGCCCTACTCGGGTTATTATATCTGCTTCCTTACGTCAGAGCACATGGAATGATGTGTACTCCTCGACAGAGAGGGGCGTACCATGCAATGGACAAGTGCGGGTCAAACCTGTCTCAGCCTCGGAATCCCACCACAGACTACTGCCCACACTGCTTAAACGGCGGCACTGTGGCCACCGTGAAAAAGAACCTGCCTTCTGGTGGTTGGAAGGAATACGATCCTATAAAAGATGCCTCTACTCTGAAAAGAGCAGGGCTTTGTGGCGACCCCAGAGCAAGTAATGATCATATGATCGGCGGCAAATTCATGAAGTACGACAAGATTCCAATCGTCGATGAATGGAAGAGTGGTAGTGTCGTTGACTTTCAAATAGAAGTCGATACAAACCACAACGGATACTTCGAGTTCTTTCTTTGTAACTTGGAAGCTTGTGGTGTTTCTGATATTTCTGAAAAGTGTTTTAGAAAGCACTGTTATCGTCTTAAGAGAGTTAAGGTTCGTAAGTGTGAGTCGCCCACAAAGGCAACTCATACTCAGTGTGGCCCGATTGATGGAAAGTATCCTTCACGTTTTTATGTCCCCTGTCGAAAAACCGGGCACGTTGGGGTACACCTCCTAGGTGGAGATGGGACAATGCTCTACAGACTACCGGACGGAGTGTCTTGTGCACATTGTGTTCTTCAGTGGTACTGGGCAACAGGAAATTCATGCGCACCACGAGGTTTTTTGAATTACTTTGAAAGAAATGATAACCCCTTCGGAACAACATGTGACAGCGATGGAGGCGGAAGGGGAGCACATCGAAAAGGAATGACTAGTTGTGGAGGCCAAAATGTTCCTGAAGAGTTTTGGTCATGCGCAGATGTTCGTATCACTGCGAGAGGAAAGCAAAAACCACAGAAAGCGAGGGACACTGCGCTCTCAAAAGAAGATGAGGCACCTATGAAGAAGCCTAAAAAGGCCCCAAATTCCCCAGTACTGGAAGAACCGAAGCGTCCAAAGCCCCAATCGGGGGATACGAGCAAGCCGCTATCACAGGCAACGAATACTAGCAGACCAGAAAAGGGAAGGGATTCATCGAAGAAAAAGAAACCGAGAAAAGGCAGTCCAAAGAGACGTCCAACGCGGAAAAGATGTATTGCTGAGCATGTTGTTTGCAATGGAAAGGTTCCGTGCTGCGGTTCAGAGCACGTTTGCGTATACAAGAGCAATCCTGGTGCTTTCGTATGTGAAATATGGTGGAAGTTATGGAGTGAAGTCAAGGTTGGAACAGAACGTGCTGTCGTCATAGACGAAGAAGAGAATTTTAACGCTAGAACTGATGTTTTTGATGTTGAAGAAGTGCATGGACGGCGCGAAGAAGATGAGGAACTTGGTGATTATATTGTATACGACAAGGAGTTATAACTTATAATTAGGAGGAGGGCATTCAAGGTGTCTCCTCTACAGTGCTGCGTGACACAGCCTGTTTCGACGAGAACTGCAGAGGTAAGAGGGTTACTGTTTACATATGTTGAGGCGCACCGAGTAGTCCAAGTTCCTCATTTCATCTTTGTTCTGAGGGCTCTTCTTTTTTGTGGACAAGAGCCTCTAATTACTAAGCTGTAGTAAAAACTGTAGAAAGGCCAAAACTTCTATGGCACTTGTCTAATCAAACTTTGCACTGTACGATAAGCAGAACGAGGCAGCCCCCTAAAAAAACTCGCGCCTAGATGCATGTTTAAAACGGCAACGCAGTTCTGAGGGCTACTCTTCCAAGCGAGAGAACCTTTCTTTTCTTCTTCTTCTTTATTGTGAGCGCGTATCGTTCATTATTCAATAACGCGTGGGGATCACTTATATCCCCCAGCAACCTATAATACGTCCCGGAGATAGCCTACGCATTGGCTGTATAACTGCAACCGTGTGGTACGCTCACTTAATGCTCAGCTTGATCTCTTAAAACGAATTAGACCTCTAAGGCGCTCTCTATCTGCGTGAGCATTTCGCTACCGACGTTTATCGCCTTTGCAGCTCTCCTTACCATCATTCACAATCCTCAGTCCCCTCAATGAGCTCGTCGGTAGAGCGGCACACCTCGACAAGGGGCTCTGCACGTACCACAATTTGCCGTACAAGAGGCTATGACGGCACCCCTCTGTTCCGCTCTCATCTGTAGGCGAGGCGGGACAAAAGAGCGGCCGGTCGCCTCACACCGTCCTCCAGTCCTGGAAAAGTGCGTAAAGAAATCTTCCGAGAAACCTTTGTAGAAAACCCCCACAAAGCCGCCGCCGTTGGCAGTCTGTAAGTCGATGAGGAGGGAAAGACAGAGAATACAACGGCAGGACTGTTCTTCAGTGATTGGCTTGCGGCCTGCTGCTTTCGTGCAGCTAAAACCTCTCTTTCAACAGAAATGCTCTACGCTTAGTTTTAATTAAGCTGGATGTGTCTATAAAAGAGAGAGAGAGAGAGAGAGAGAGAGAGAGAGAGAGGACTAGCCTCTCTGGAATTTCCTTTTCAACACCTTTATATGCTGGGATCGGAGAACGTTGGGAAGTTTCGAGCTGGTTCTTTTCGTCTAACATCGCCGACGAAATGAGGGTGGACGAGAGGAATGCTGCCATGGTCTCTTTGGCGGCACAACGTGGTACGTGCAGAGCGCCTTGTCGTGGTGTGCCCCTTAGCTGATGACCTCAAGAGGATGAATGAAGAGGTGCTTCGAAAGGAACAAGAGTGGAACAGGCAAAATCATCAGTGACGAAATGTTCACGCAGACCGAGAACACCTAAGAGATCTAATGCTTTCTTAGAGTAACTGCATAGTAGCTCTATCATACTACGTGCATAACGCGGCTTACAAATATCTCTCTCGCTTAACGAACGTGTACGCTAATTTCTCGTTAGCGTTGGTTTGTTAAAGCCCCAACAACCTATACCACGTCTAGCGTGCAGCCATCAACTACCGAAAGGTAGCCATGCTACACGCACTGGGCTATGACGAGAAAGTATTAGATCTCTTAGGTGTTTTCGACCGCAGGGCGTTTCGTTATCAACGCTTATCGCCTTTACATGTAGTTGGTAGCTATGTTTTTTAGGAAGGCGTTATAGGTTGTTCGGGATCCTTAGCAGACCCCGCACGATACGAGAAAATTAGCGTTCGTGTCTCGCACTAAAGAAGAAGAAGAAGAAGAACACCTGTATCCCGGATACTGATAGACTTCGAGCTACTCGACATGTCGATGCGAATGTTGTTTAACGGTACTATAATTTTCGAACTCATTTGAGGTTGAGAATAGTCGTCTTCTTTTTCTTGTCCTCACTTCTCGGTTAAGCCTTTACTGGTATGCAGCGTGATGGCAAGGGGATTGAACTACAAGGGTGAGAAGGCTTAAAGGGTAACCCTCTCGACATTAGTTATCATACAAAAGCTCAGACCAGGTGCAGCACGTATGATAGGGCGGATTTACGCCAGCCTTCCCACTGACAAGCTTGTTACTAAAGGGTTATCAGCCACCCTTCACTGGAAATGAAGCGCGAGGACTTTCTCCCTGTTGGAACAGAACGGAAGTGATTTAAGTCTGTTATCGTTCGCAGGATCTCATTGCGCCAACAAATTCGACCAGCTCTCATGCTCTACAACTGCACAAAGCGCAACAGCGACAACAAATATTCATTGCATGTCGGATTGAGACGCACTTCTCTCTTTCCTCCAGAGTTCAGAAGGTCTTTTACTAACGTTCCGCTCTCGTTCGTCAGTGCGTGTTTCCTGTGGGACTATGCGATGCCCGTGCGACGTTCCAACAGACCCACTCGCGGCGAGGCCGTGGTTCAGTGACATTGACGACCCCATCTGGGCTGTCCGCTGTTATAGATTAGACCTCGCGCGTTACACAAACCATCCTACATCCGCAGTATCCGTCTGGGATTCTATTTCAAGAAACTCAGGAAAGAACTTGGATTCCGTTCTACCCTTGTACGAAGGGCACCTTCAACAAGCAACGTATGGCAAACATGATGGATGCTGCTGCTGCTGCATATGTCCGATCTAAAAAGATGCCAAAAACCAGCCCTTGAGCTCACATATATGTAACGTTACCGAGCAATGGGGGATCGTTACTTCCCTGCTGGAATATTGCTCTTAGACCTTGTGAGGCCGAACCATCATCAGTCATTCTTCTGGAGTGGTAGAGAAGCTTTTTGTCTGAAGAGCCTTGCACGTACAAATGACAGTCTCCCGAAGCTGGCAAAGCTACGCGTGACACCCGAAAGCATTCCAGCCCTTTGGCGCTGAGCGTGAGTCGATCGCAGGCGAGCTCTTCCTAGAAACTGAGCCCGAAGATCAGCTCAAACCAGTATCTGGCATCATACTGAAGCGTCTGGACACATTTCGTGACATTATCACATGGTACGGAATTGGTGAGACAGTGGTTCGGGAACTTCCATACGCTCGCAGCGTTTGTTACGAAGACGGAACTATTCTTTGAGACCGCCTTCGTCGGCAATGAAACCATATGCGGTGAGGAAGAATTGTTTTCCATATCTTTCAAGCGTCCTGGTGTTCAAGACTATCACCTAGGAAAGCCTTGTGCTATTGGTGAATTGGTAGATGAGAGAATGTTATGTGAAGGAAATAGAATCGCTTTTCCGTGCACGGTTGACAGTTTTGAGGGTCCGCTTACCGACGATGGCTGCCAGGTTAAAATGTTCGAGCTTTTGAACGAGACCACTACGATACGCAGGCGTTGATTCGGACTTTGCGTCCTATGGCGACGTTGCCAGGGTAAATTTTCGTTCTCCAGTGACCACTGAGCTCATTGGCAACATAACTTTCCTTTCAGGATTTAAGATGCCTGTTGACTTCACGCTCTTAACAGCGTCTATTATGGACAACCCGCTTGCAGATTCTGGCGACCCTCCAATTCGAACGGCAAGTGTTCTGACAAGCACATCGTTTCATACAAGGGTACCCAGGGCTGCGGTGGTAGTTTTTAGCACTAATTTTGCCTTGTTCCTCTTGTTCTTGTTTCTTGATGCTGTGGCCCACCTAACAAGCCGTTAAACGACAGGAATGAAGAAAATCAACCCAGTAAGTACAATAGAAGGCATCGCTTTGTTAGCAGAGGAAAGTAGTGTCCGGAAAAGCATACGATTTCGAGTTCTGCTCACTAATGCAGAAAGCGGTCCAGAAGTGAGAATGAGTACGGATGCTGGAAGCGCCACGTCGATTTCTGGCCTTTTTAAGGAGAGAGAAGTACCTTTAGGTGCTGCTTGGTTGTGTTAGGAATTAGAGCACAACTTCCACAATAAAGAAGAAAGAAGAAGAAGAGTACGGATGCCGATGCCGAAAATTTGAGTTCAGAGAATTAGAGAGTTGTGTACTACTTTCGCCTAACTTTTTCTACCGTCGCTGGCGTCGTGATCAACATGATAAGTTGCCCTACGGGAGGGCCTCATTTCAATCCAGAAAGATACTCTCCTTGAATATATACAACCGTTTTAGTTGAATACCGTGGAGTCCAAAAAGTTGAAACTTTCTTGTCGCAGATGAGGATCAACCTCGCTGACTGTGTTAGCGCTACAAACTCAAAAGCAAGTATTGAACTAACAGACCGGAGTAATGTACTTATGTGCGTGTGGTAATCATATTGAACAAATCGGTATTCCTAGTCACATATGCCAGCATAGTCCTACGCCCTTCTTTGAGTAAACGCCGCCGATGTAAACGCTGGAGGCCCTCCACCGCTACCGAAAACCAGACCATTTGAATTTCCCGCCAGAGCGGCAAATCCCGACGCGGAACCAGCCGATTCCCCAAACCCTGTTCCTGTGGCCAACGTTCCAAACGGTGAAGCACTGCCTGTCCCAGCAGAACTTACTCCAAAGCCGAGCATTGATGAAGACTGCGAGGACTGATTTCCGAAGCTGGACTCACCAAATCTTGGGCTAGGCATGGCAAAAGGAGAGCCCTGAGCTCCGATAAGAGATGCATTTCCAAATGCTGATGGCCTGCCGATTGCAGAGGGGGCTCCAAAAACTGGTGCCCCACCGACACGAGAAGCTACTCCAAAGGGTGGAATGGTACCGAATGGAGAGTTGTTCAGCCCAGACCCTTCCCCCATTTGATTTGTATCAGGAGTTCCAAAGTTTCCTGTGGTGGCATTCATCTGTTGCCTTCCAACAGATCCGGTTTGAGACGACGATTGTCCAAACAATTGAGAGCTCGAAGTCGGTGTTCCAAACGCCGTAGAGAATGCCTGCCCGAAGAGAGACCCACCCGTCGCCGACTGGCTTGAGACTCCGTGACTTCCATTGCTGTTGGAGGCACCCATGGTCGTATCCATACCTTGCCTCAGATTCTCATCATCACTATCTTCAGATTCTGTTGCGGCTATTGGTGATCCACCATCGCCATTTCTGCTACCTTCATTTGGTCGGTTCATTTGCATTACTGCACCAAAGATTGATGTTTCAGTTTGGTTTGAAACAGATTGCGGGGTTTGAACACTAGAAGACATAAAAGTTTCGGCAGTGGTTGCAAGTAAACCGGTCATTCCGAAAACATTGTTCCCCTTGTCTTCCTCTTGGTTAGGAATATACCCAAACGGAGACGAACCCAACGTGCCTGCAGAATTTGAGGTCATAGTGCCAAAGAAGGAGCTGTCAGAATCAAGCTTTGGCTGTTCGACGGAATGACTTGTGTGACTTGTAGGGAAATCCGGTTTAACCGTGTCTGATGCGGGTTTCAGAGCTGATTCGAAAGGAGACGATTCAACAACTGCTGGCGCTGATTCCCGGTGTGAGCTGTCCTCGATCAAAGTCCTCCGAGCAGTTTCGCTCTTTGTGCCTTCAACAGCTTTGGATCTGATCGACTGTTCCTCTTTTACTTCCAAGTTCTTATTTTCTAGACTGGTTTTCTCTCGATTTTGTTTCGTAGGAACTTCATCCTCATCGGGAGGCAAGCTCGCGAACTGCACCTTAGTATTCTTTGAACTTTGTTCTGTGCTACCAAAATCATCGGGTGGTAATGATGCAAAGGGGGGTCTTGGAGCTTGGTTTGCGGTCCTGTTCCTAGTTCCCAAGGATTCTTCGTTTGAGTCAAAATCGTCGGGGGGTAAGCTGGCGAAAGGGATTCCTTTCTTGTTGGCTGTGCTGGTTGAAAAGTGGGAGTCAGATGAAGAGCCTTTTGGTACCATTGGCATTGTACTAGAAATAATGCTCTGCTCTGCTCCGTCAAATCCCCCTTTGTCAGAAATTCCGACGTCGTCTGGCAATATATCATGTGTTGCTTGCGTTGGGGAGGCGGATGGCGCTTTTGACGCAGGCTCACGCCCATGAAATTGTCCCACTGTAAAAAGGGAAGAAGACAGGTCCGGTCGTGATCTTGTTTTTTCAGGTGACTCAGCAACTTGAAAAGCGTTACTGTCACTTTCACGGTGAGGGCTTGAAGATACGTCGAATGAAGGAGGCACACTAGATGCGTCTCTTCTTTCGAGGCCTGTCTTTGATTCTTTGCCACGGAAGACATTGTTTGCGAGCACCTTCGGAAGCACTTCGTCAGATGCTCCCGTTCTAAGTTGTGCAGAATTCTTTTGCGTCATATCGAATGAAGATAGTGAACCGGACAATTTGGGAAAGATCTGGATCGCGCCCTCTTTGTCCCTGGTTTTCATCTTAGGAGGAAGTGTCCCATGTAACGATTCTACGTCCCTATCGGAGGGTGCAGTAGTTGTTCTCAGGACACTCGATTTGGAGAAAGCTCCGGTTGTTGATGGCCTGGGCGAATGATTTACTGCTTCCAAAAGGTTCCTAACCTCAGCCATTTGAGATGCTCCCGTTTCGTCATAAGGGGATGAAATTGTTTCCTGGTGAACTTCTCGAGAAGACATTGCGTCCTTCTTTTGTGCCGATCTACTATCGACTGTCAACTTCTGCCCAAGAGGACAAATCAGCTCTCGACCGCCACTCATGGCAAGCTTCCGTAAGAGCGTGTCGATATTCGGAGGGAATAATTCATGGCTTTCATCAGGTATTGTTGAAGAATGTACCGGAATCCCCTTTAGATTCGTTGAATCCTGCATAGTTCCGACAGTCGAACATTGATCTCTGTCCGTCTTCAGCGTGCTGGGGGACTTGCTGTCCTCCAAACTCAGCTGCTCCAAGCGTGCTAAGGATAATCCCAGGGAAGATTGGCGTCCTCCTTGATCGTGTTCTTCAAGTCTTTGTGAAAGCGATTTTAGAAGCTCAAGAACCCTTCTAATCCGAATCCCTTGAAGGCTGAGAGACGAATAGATTTCTCGAACAACATCAGAAGAGTTTCGGTATTTCTTCGGCGCAGCTTCTTCTGCTAATCTCCCTTCAATAGATGCCAGGGATTTGACAACCTCAGCTTCCTTGGTTGATGTTTGTTCATCCATTGCTATATCTTCAGGTTTTAGGCTTCGAGAAAGCCCAGTGGCATCTTCTACTTGTGTTTCAAGAGCTAATGTCTCATAAGCTCTTGAAACCCGTAGGATATGCTTTAAAGTTTCGCTAACCTCTGTTCTCAAAACGGACTCCCTCTGGAATCTAGCCATTGTACTTTCCAACATATCTCCCAAGGCGCTGCGTGTTGCATCTAATCTTTTTAGTATAGGATGACTTTGTGACTTCAGCTCTGATGTCAATACGGCCCCTGCTTTTCTGTTCGTCGCCAGCTCTTCGGACATTTCACACAGAATAGATTGTATCAGATCGATGCCTTCTCCACTGCTTGCAATTATGAAAGCTTGGTCCAAAGATGGCTGCAAGGACACGCTCTCAGGTTCCCTTCTTGTAAGTTCCTCAGGTTGCACTGGAAATGCACTTTCCGTTATCACGTCGTGCTCGACATGATTAATTTCCGCAGTTAAACACCTATGAAACTGGGGACCTTCTTCTGCCTTTCCGTTATAAAACTGCGACAGGAACTTACCAGCTCCAGAAAAAGCTTGACTGGCGGGAACCGTCATTAGGGAGGAATGGGTTGTAGATCTATTAACTCCATCTCCAGTGGAAGAGGCGTGGAGCGGAACAGTTTCGGGTAGCACTTCAGCTTTTTTAGAAGCGACGTCCGACGGGATTTTGGGTATAGGGGGTTTACGAATTGAGTGAGGAAGAGACTCAAGAGGGTTTGAGGAATAAGACGCCTTCGTTGTTTTCGTGCTTCTCGTCCACTCCGTTTCCTTTTCTGACGCGTCTTTCCCACTCCTATTACCATCTGTTGCGCTCGTGAATGTCTTCAAACTGACAGATACTTGTGAAGAGCCAGTGGTGTCAGAGGTTCTGGAAGAGGCCGTGGCTGTAACGCTGAGATGATTATTATCTTTGCTTCCATGAATTTCATGTGTACCTTGCGAGGGCCGTATACTTTGAGCGACTGTTCCACTGGATCGCTCGTTAGGACGAGAGAAGTCCGGGAACATAATTCGTTCAACTGGCCTTTCGAGCTTCGTAGCCTGGGGCAATACAGACGGGAGACGAATAAGATCGCATTTTGCACCAGGACGAGCATCAGTCAGGGAATAAGGAAGTATCTTGAATTCGGAAGTAAAAACAAGAAAGCGAGGCATTGGTCGAATCATTTCTGACGACGGATCTTCTGGTTCAATGGGATTAACATCAGTGAAATCAAGTGCAGAACCCAACGGGAATGTGTCCTCTCCATCTTCATTAATTGGTAAATATACAGACTTGCTTTCATCGAGCTTCCATACTTGCCACTCGTTTTCAACTTTGGCAACGATCTCTGCTTCCGTGCTGATTGAAGATGAGATGACGCACATGTCCCACGAAGTAATAGTGTTAAATACGACGTTTGGATGTTTATCAGAACTGACATCAGGGCTTGGCAAACACAGTTCGCCGAACGGAAAATGAGACGCAACAGACACAGCTCTACCATTCACTTCGAGTGTCCACATTATGTAGCGGATATTATCGTCTTTGCTATACGTCACGAGCACAGCGTCTTCTCTGACAAAGTGAATGGCAAACGGTATCCATCCAGATTCAACTTCAATGATGGTCGCGGCCAAGCTCGCATCTGAGGTGAAATGGATATACACACAGCCGCGTTGCGTACCGACGGCAAGTAGCGCATCGGATGGGGAGAAAGCAAGGGACAGCGGACCAGGGATATCAATCTTAACGGTCGGGTCACACGATGTAGCCGAAATGTTATAGACATGTACTGCTGATGTCAGGGTAGCCACAAGTTGCGACGAAGGTGTAGTTACAGGGTTAGATTCTGAAAATGCTCCATATGTGATGGCGGCAACAGGCTTAGTTAACATTTGAACATTCCCTGAGACGAGTGCGGGAAACTGCAGTAAGAAAATTTCGGCTCCTTCGGATTCTGCATGAACAAGGAGAATGGTGTCACCCATGATAAACTGAATCGACAGGACATTTTGCGCTCCAAGCTCAGACAGATCCAAATCTGTGGTCTGGGACTTTGCTTCTTGAATATCCGCGAGCTTCATCACTGACAAAGTCACATTGCTGGCTGCAACTGCATATCCGAAGCGAGAGGAACATGCTAAGAGATTTGCATAGTTTTCTGAGACTCTTGCATTCGGTAAAGTTACCGGCGCCTTTGCCGCACAGGAGAAGAACTCTGGAGAAGCCTCTATGGGTTCTTCCATGTCGTCCATGACGATATTGAGGAAAGAGAGAAAAAAAGGAAAAGAAAAACTTTCTTCTTCTAGCGGTCGCTGGCAAGACGGAGACGAACGTTGCGATTGACAGACGTGTTTCGGGTTGTTGAGAATGTGTTGCGATTTGAGTCTGAACTCGCGTCAGACTATAAGGTAAGCGATGTTTTGTTACAAGGGTACGTTACCAGAAGCCTTGTAAAGTTCGATGTAACGCTCCACATATCAGTTCGCTGTGCGTGGCATCTGGCGCTGGAACTTCTGAGTCTCGCCAGCCTGCAGCGTATGATAGCCGAGGACGGATCAACGCCAAGTCCAGACTTGATTTACCCTCGGCACCAAGGACGGAACGCATTTCGATTTCAAGCCCGGATTTGAGCAAATCAAAATTCAAAACAAAACTTGATACACAAGACATTTACCAAGGGTAATTAAGATATACTGTAGCAACAACGGGGGTTTCAAGCATGTTGGTTCAACGGAGTCATTGCAAGCCTTGTGCTGTGTATCCGACGACATCCAACCCAAGCACGTTGTTCAAGCTATCAACAAGCAACTATCATAGTTGCTTGTCGAAATTTGCTTCGGGAACTTATGATGTTAAGGTTATCGTGGAGCAATGATCCCTCCACTATTACATAATAAGTTCCAGAAGCAAATTTCCTTCTTCGCATTCTGAAGTGCCGCCGTTTAACTCTTCTATCACATTCGTGTGGTTTTGAGTCGCATAACTCCATCTGTACGTAGAGAATACCGCATTGCCTCGCAGTTTCCTATTCTTCTGAGAAGAGGGCATTGCCACGACAGGACTTCTACTTCGCCTTCTAGACTTCACGAACCAATTTCCCAATTGCAAAAGCTCAGACTAGTGGCCATTTGAGTGACGCACACCCATACCCCTACACAGTGATATGTTTTGAAGGATCCACTTCGTCAACTCCAACTCCCCTCTGTTCTTCAAAAATTTGTATAATTTCTTCATCGGTAGGCGTGATATCTGTATAGTAGCCTCTGTCGTCAGGGTCTTTTGAAATTGTGCGTAACTCAATGTCAAACACAACTGTTCCGTCACCACTGTTGACTGCATCTATAAAAGCTTTTCTTCGTCTAAACTCCAGCGGGATGGGAGCGAAACCGTTCCTTACGTATCCGATTCTCAGCGGAACAATGGCTCTCCGCTTTCCTCCTGCTCTCATGGAGTGCAGCGCTTCTTCGAGTCCCAAAACATGTTCTCCATTGCCATGATGAATAAGATATCCATGTTTGCCACGTTCATACGTCGACTCGTGTTTTACAAGAGCATCTCCGGAGGGCTTAATGGTATACAACACAAAGTGTATGTTTAGAATGTCACCCCACTCTGGAGTAGGACCCTCACCAACAACAAAGTCGATGAACTTTAAACCGCTCTTGGTTTGAAAGCCGCTGATTCGCTGAGGCTCTTCTTCTTCCATCTCTTCCTTGACCTCCGCCACGGCGGGTAGTATTGGCAGTGAAAACAAAAGGCCGATGGCTGCCCTTCGTGACAAAACTAAAGGTTTCTGTCTTCTGTCACGACAAGCACAACACACAAGCTTGTTCTTACTTGTGCCTGACTTACTTTTATACACAGGAAAAATAGATGGGCAGAAGTTCAACAAAGTGTTGCACATGTTGGGTGCCAAATACCGAGAAGGCTAGTCGTTGCCTAGAAAAGGGAAACAGGGACCAGCGAAAGATTAGTTCCGTCTTGAAGGATCGTCTACGAGCTCAACGGATACCGTTCAGCACGTTCAATAATCGCGCCGAAGAATCTCAAATCGAGATGTATCTCAGAGATGCAGTGTACAGTAGATATGAGGGCTAAGAGAGTTAGGCGGGGTCTAAACAGCGCTAACATGAGCGCTAACGCCAAAATAAAGCCATATGATTGGCAGATGCCGTAAATAGCCATAGCATCCAGGAGCGCCCTTGCGTTTTTCTTAAAGCCCCCATGTCTATCAAAATTCAAACTTGACAAACTACAAGGCACCAAGTG
>JASCIV010000659.1:0-14910 GCA_030374735.1 Gracilaria caudata
ACGACTGATCGACAGACCGACATGGTCCGTTTCGTTCACGAAGGAAAAGAATACTGCAAACCTATGCGTAGAACTCACGCAAGTCGAAAGACTTGCGATGCAAAAGCAGCAAATGAAATCAACGGAAGAATTTGTGGCTGAAGCTAACGAATGCGTATTTGAGTGAACAACAAGTAAACTAATTCATATCCCAAAAATGGATAAACGAACATTAGACATCATAGTGATATGCGCATAGAGACCACGAAAACAACGTCATAGATCAATACAAGAGCATGGGAAAAGCTCATGCATTCGAAGAAGGTCCTTGAACGCTTCTTTTTAAATCCGTTGTGAATTCGTGAGCGTGCTTTATCATAGAGCTTAAATCGATCGCCTTGCTTGGTTCGGTAGTCGAATCTTAGAGAACACAACGACCGCACTTCAAAATGCAAACTACAAGCTGGGAGAACTGCATACTGTAAAAGGCGAGGAGGGATACAGGCTTTTACAGACGTGATTTTAAGCACCGAATGGCTTTTGAACGAAATTTAACCCGGGGAGAAGAAAACTCACGTTTCTACTAGGTGCAAAAAATTGTCAAAGCAGCGCCGAAGCCGTTTTCAAGACAACGGTGTTATTCTATGTGTTGGTAAGCAAGATTACTTGCCAAAAATCGCAAAGGGTATGCTAAATCCCAAAAAAGAACAAAAAAAGATTTTTTGCATGCAGACAGCATGTACACGTGCTGAGAAGTAAAATATTATCCATGTAAATACTGTAAATTTGATGTTGACCTGATGAAGAACGGCGAGTAACCGCAGGATGGTTGGTGACAGTATGGTTGGTGACAGGCTGTCACTGACAGTAGCATATCCGACAACTGTTGAAATTTCACTAATAGTGAGCTTACGCAAACAGCATGTTTCTGAAGAATTCCGCAAAACGTGGCATATTTTTTGCGAGAGATTTCATCTCCTGAAGTCGTTTAAGCAAATCGTCATATTTCGGCGTTTTGCGCGTTGAGTTTGACAGAAATTCTGTTGGACTGTCAGCAATGTAATTTTTTTTGCGAGCGTTTTGGCTCCTGACTTGCTGAAAAGCGTTGGCGTAAGCTCCCTATTGAGAAAAACAAAAGTTTTGGACACGGGTGTTGCCATCTATTTTTCAATGTATGAAGAAATGCTTTCGAGACCGCATATCTGAAAACAGATTGCTCGTCTTGCAGAAGAAAGAGATGCAAAGCAAACATTTTTGAAAGCACTATGCTAACTTAATTACACACGACAGAAAGCTAATTATGCACTGATGACAAGGGTAGAATAGTTGCTACACTGTTCAAAGCAATCAGCAGTTATGCCCATCAAGCTTATGCATGAATCTAATATTAGGATCTTTGCAGCACGTATTGAAGCCTAAAAATGAACCTTTATGGGGAGGAGAGCAAGATATTTTCTTCGAGTCATGTTACGACTACAACAAAGAATGAGCAAAGAAGCGTACCAATAATGTTAAACTTGGTTATAAACTGCCTTATTTTCAAATTCGCAACACGAAGAGAGGAAGAGAAAAACGCCTCACAGATGCGTCCATTGTGTGTATGACGTCTATGTGTTCGTTCCAGAATGGAGTCTGGCTTGTCATCCGAGGCGTATGGCGTGCATACGAGCCGAAATGGCGACACAAGATCGCCACTTCCGTTCAATAAAAATGAAATACGTATCGAAACACTCGGCGCCCGCTTGTAGCCAATATACGCAGGGTACCGGTCCGATTCGTAGCAACACCGTGGCCGATTACGACGGAGGAAGCTTAGACCGCGCTCAGCCACCTTAAGCCATGCAATGTGCGCCCGCGTGCGATGCAGCGCGTTCAAAACAACACGTGTCGCAATGCGCCGTGTGTATCACCGTGAGTCACGCGTCGTGGCAGCGCGTCGTGTTGCATCGTTCCACACTCGCTCATGTCACGGAGTGCCCAAATTTTTGATTTTTCGATGTTGATATTTTTGGCTGAATGGCTGACAGTGTCACATACGCCGTCACACGCGCCGCCACGTGCAACGCGCCAACGGTTCGCGTTACGAAACGCTCAACTGCGCACCTGCCACGCAGCGTCGCGCGGCGCTGTGGCGCATCGCGTCGACTTACGTCGCACCCTGCGCCGATCAAATTTGATCACACGCGCACAATCTGTATCTTTGCTCGCCCTGCTTTCCACCGCGCGCTATCCACCGCAGCACGCGCTAAACGCCTCCAAACGTTCTACGCACCACGCTGTGTTCCCCCGCGTCACCGCGCTGATCCCAATAGCAATGACGAGCGTACCGCCTTCCACCCACAGCCTACCAAATCCGCCCACAATCGCAACAAACCAGACAACCCTCGAAGCGTGGCGCTCGTAGCAACGTTCTTCGCTCACGCTACCAGCAAAAAGCTTATCAACGTCACGCTCGCTCAGTGAAGTTACACACGCACGCGAAGCATGGCACCACGCTTTCACGCTCGAACCGAATCTTTTTGCGCACAACTCACACTCTCATCGCCTCCGTGCGAAACGTATATAAATCATGTTACCTTACCCCGCACCGACACTTTTTTTTCGCATCTCGTGCTTGAACATCATCCTCCAGCTCGCGGTCAAACACCTTCCACCAACTCTGTTCTCACCAACTCCATTCTAACCGCTGTTGTGCTTTTATACGCCCTTCTTACTCTTTTTCCAACCGCAACAACCCCTCCGTATTTGTTGTGCCCATTAAGCGTACCCCACCTCATCAAACCCGCGTTCATCTCCGTTTCGAAACAGATCAATAACCACCGTCGCCATGTTGTCTTCCACAACATCGCTGTTCGTGGTGCTCGCAATCACACTATCCGTCATCTCCGTCGCTAATGCCCATGGCGTGATGTGCTTACCTCGTCAACGTGGTGCCTACCACACCTCAAAGTGCAACCCCGACTTGGACTTTCCCGGCATGGACAACATGGTAATCGACTACTGTCCACACTGTCTCAACGGCGGCGGAAAGGGCACCGTCACCTCAAACCTTCCGCCGGAGGGATGGAGCGTGTACGAGCCCACCAAGAACTTCTTCGGCACAGCCGATCGTACCGGGCTGTGCGGCGACGCCAAGGGCAGCAATGAACACATGATCGGCGGTCAGTTCATGCCGTATGCCGAGGTACCCATGGTTTCCAAGTGGAAGAAGGGGCAACAGGTCGATTTTGTGGCCGAGATAGACACCAATCACAACGGCTATTTCGAGTTCTTCATCTGCAATCTGGACGCGTGCGGAAAGCCGGATTTGGATGCCAGCTGTTTCACCAACAACCATTGTGTCAAGCTTAACCGCGTGCCGATTGATATGTGTGAAAACCCCACGCCAGGCACAACTTCCGAGTGTGGACCCGTTGATGCGGCGTATCCGGGACGTTGGTATGTGCCGTGTCGCAATACAGCAGACCATGCGAGCAAACACATCGTTGGCGGAGATTCTGGAACTATGCGTTATCAACTTCCGGCTGACCTGGAATGCAAGCACTGCGTGGTGCAGTGGTACTGGGCCACAGCCAACTCATGTGCGCCGCGAGGCTTCAAGAACTACTTCGTCAACTACAACTTTCCGTTCGGCACAAATTGCGCTTCTGACGGTGGCGGCTTCGGCGCGTACAACGCGCACATGGCGGAATGCGGGGGGAGCGAGGTGCCGGAAGAGTTCTGGTCGTGTGCGGATGTGCAGATCACCGCCGATGGCGCCGATGCTGGCCCTGTGCCAGCTCGCCCTAACCCGCAGCCCGTTTCTGTGCCCGTCGACAATGCACAGCCCGAGACGAATACAGACGCTCAGCAAGAATCCCTGCCGGCAACTCCAGCGCCCACGCAGGATCCGACCATGGAAACCGGTGAAGAGTCTGGCGACGATTTGCCGCGTTCGCAGGATACCCCTATTGTACCCAGTGAAGAGTCTGGCCAGGTCAAGCAGGAAGAGCTTGCGGATGCTGCTCAGAACTGCGTCGCGCTAGATCAGATATGTGATGGCAGTGCGCCGTGTTGTGATCACCAGAGTTTCTGTGTATATCTTGGCGGGGAGGCCCGGTGCCGCCACTGGTGGACCTTGGCGCCGGACTCGCAAGGCTGACTTTCAAAACGTCTGCCCAGTATTCTTCACTCACGGCGTGAATTCCGAACGTTGGATACTGCCTAACTCCGAATTGTTGTATAACAACGACAATGCAATCGTTATCAGGGAAGCATCTGCCAATGCACGGGCATGAGGTGTGCGTTTTGGACGTGCCATTGTAAGCTTTCCCGTGTATATACACCTCTGCACCTCAACGGCCAGCGACTCATAACACATGTCAATAAAGCGCGTAGATATTACCAAACTTTGATTGTCCGCTTAAAACTCTCCTGCTCCTCTGGAATACGAAGTTTCGATAGAAGTTTACACGAGGAAGATCAAAAATTTCCGCCAAGCCCCCTTCCATGCCGCTTCTGTTGTGAGTTGAAGTTTCAAACAGGTTTAGAAGCTTTTATAGTGTTGTGTGGACACAAGAAGGCCACACCTGGCATGACCAACACATGTTGATATTGTGGATAAGGGCTTGAACACACTCGACAAATTGTGACTTGACTTAGCTTGAGTCTTTTTCGATCAAGAGCTCAGAGTTCTGTGTGCTCTTTTATACTTTTAGTACTTTGTTCTAGATAATTCTACTGAAGGGAAGATTTCTACTCCCTGAACTGCTACTCTCTTCTATTTGACGTTACTGTGCTAACTCACGGCCAAGAATCACGATATGGCTCCAACAAACTGAGTGTGAGGTGGCTTTTTGCCCTCTGACCTCCTCTCCGATCGCGAATCTTCGCGATCAGGGGCCTTTATTGTAACTCATTCTGCTATTATCTAAGTCTCACTAGCTTCTAATTAAACACTAGGCATGATTGAGCTCACCGCATTCGTTCTAATTGGCCAGTGCATTGGCTCCGTAGCACTGCTATCTTGAAATTATTCCCTTCACCCGCTCTCATTCGCTACAGTTACGCCTTGGAGAAAAATACTTTTAAGCTGGTGTCCAAGACTTTTTTGTAGTGAGAAAAGTTTACTATTCTCGTTTACTTTGATCACATGAAAGCGTTTTTGGTGTGTACGTTAACGGAGGTGTGAGTGTTGTTCCGTGATGAATGGAGATAGCAAGAATGTGTGGAAACCGTCCAAGGCCCAATCTCTCAGCAGAATGACCGTAAGAACAATGTTATCTACATGTCATTTTGACTTCTTCACAAGAGCGTTCAGCACCCGCCTTTCAGAAAAGGAATTGAAATTGAAATAGGACACTTATGCAACCACAGTTGGACTAATGTTCCACGTGGACGTGTGTGTTACTACCGCATTTTCATCAGATTGTCCGCCACGGTGTCATGTATTGACGTCACACTGCTCGAGGGTATAGCCTTCCTCAGCTCTTCCACATGCATCATTTTGGAGATGATGGCTGCCGCAGGCTGACCAGCGGCCGCCGCGTTATACTCCATCCCCTTCTTCGGACTACCCTTTGAAGCTCCTGCTGTAACGGCATCCCAGTGCAAGCGAGGGGCTGTCAAATAGTTGTTTGCGTCTGTCCAGCCCAAGGCAGCAGCTTTAGACATGATGAGGGCGAAAGGAATGTCCTTGAATACTTGCGATGCAAGCAGAACCTGAGCTGAAATACACAATGCCCTCCTCTTCACGTTGATCATGAAAGATTTCATTTCAGTTTTTCGGAGGGTGCGAGCTCGGCATCCAAATATGTAGATCTGATTGGTGTACAACGGTTCGTGACCCCAAATGCCTCATTCATGGCCAGAAGGCAACATGTGACACTTTGTCATGAGGGTGAAGCGTCCGTTAAAACCGCTTGAACTCAAGCGGGAGGCTGCGTACGATACCGGACAGTGCGTCGCAGTGGGCTTCCTCAACAAGTACTGCACTTCTGGCAATTACATCAGCTCTCACCTCTGTTAACATAGGCACTTTTGGACCGTATTCCCGCTAGAGTGCTAGGGGTTCTGTCGGGACATGAAGCTGATTTGCGTATCACTGTCATCCTCTCAGCCCTTTCTCTGCTGTCTATGGCATTCCAATAGTTTCCTGTCTGTCATATGATGCTTTGATATCCATTGACGGCATCGACCACATTCACACCGATTCCTCTCACATATTAGAGCCCCCGTACTAGCGTCAACCTTACACATCTACGTCATGTTCCACCATATTGTTTTTGTTAGTTCCCATTCGCCACGTACTCCTACTCCACTCAGGAATATGTTCATCTGTCCTGCACCGCAGCAACAGTAACGTCCAGCACTTCCATATTTCTCATCCTGACTTTCGTCAGTATAAAAGGAACATGTCTCCATCACCAGGCACATGAAGAGAGTCACAACCATCTTCTCTTCATCAACTTCGAAACACTCCATCGAGATGAATACCTTCGCTAGGTTTTTGGTCCTCGGCGCTTTAGTTTCCGTTGCTTACGCGACCGGTTTCGTAATGCCCGATTTCTGCCAAATGGCTTACGACAACTGCGCGTTCAAATTTGAGGGTCAGGATAACGTTCCCTCTTTGTCGGTTGACACACCGGATGGGATTGCCGGAACTCCACAGATAGTATCGCGCAACGCCAGTGAAAGAATTGGAATTACGAACTCGAATGGGATATCCCCTCGATTTATTGGGCCTGCGCACCACGTTCGACCATTTTCGTTTTCCAGGGGATTGTCTGTGACTCAGTTTAAACCGTTTGTACTTCCAAACAAAAATGGATCTGGAATCGGTCATGAACCCTTTGGTAGTAATCGTATGAAAGACGTCTTTCGTGGGACGTGCATCGTGGTGTATATGAGTAGCTATCAGCTTTTGGTAGGTGAAAATTCGTCTACGGTGGAAAATATCAATTTGAGCAGAGCCGAAGCCATTAATCAATACCGATGCGTCGCCTTCCGCGCAACGTAGCCATACCATGTTCACCATATGCCTCCATTCGGGAATAGAGCGTTGTAGGAACTGAATTAAAACAAGTCAAGTGATTTACTCTGTCAATATCAGTCCATGTGCGTCAAAATTTCAAGAACGTTCCTTTCGTTTTATATGTGGCTTTCAGCACATAGTAAACAAACTGTACAGCCTCCATCGTTACTAACCATTTGTTTGAATCGGCAAATGCAACTAATATTATTATGTACAGGTGGAGAGAGAAAAAGTTACAAGGTTATTTTTAAACATTTATGTTCAAAACCTAAGTTTTGAGACAGTCGAAACGTCCAGCTACTCTTTAACGACCCAACTGTTTCTAAGTAAATGACTTATGCTGTCAGTTACGGGTATTTGCCCTTCCCTTGATGCTCAGCCATTGCTCGGTCATCTAATCCCTCTTATACAAAAACGTAGAAATCAAGAATTCTTAAAATAACCCGAAGTTGAACAATGAAGAGCGTAGAGCAGGGCAGGGCCGTATTTGTAACTAACTAGTAGAAAAAAGAAGTGACTAATGATTGACTAATCAGCCCTATAGGAATAGATATAGTCATATTAGTTTGAAGTACTACGCATGGACATGTGAAACTGGTGGACAACAAATGGCTATGAAATATGCGCTGTTACTCTTGCGGTTATCCGACAACAAACTCGACTACGCAAAATGACTAAATGTGACTACCTAGAGCATCTTGATGGTGATAAGTGACTAATGTAGATGTCTGAATAGTTAGTTACAGATAAGCCTCTATACTATAGAATTGCGGGAACATGAGTTTGAAAGGAACCAAACATTTTTACAAAACTACCAACTATTTTGTCACTCTTCAAAGTTATGATTTTTTTTAAAAATGATAAGGTTTCCCGCATCCTCCTGGGCCACGTCTGCTTTCTGCAGACGTGGCCATGCCACTTCGCGTGGGAATCCATGCCACGCAGGAAAACCACTTCGCGTGTTCCAACAAGCGCAGCATTCCATGACAAACCCATGGCAGTACGACAATGTTCAATGAACATATTGATCCACTCAATGATTTGAATGCCTCACAACGAGGACAACGCAAAGCAGAGGCAGCATGAGGAGTCAGGTCAGCCATGTTCTGCAATCCTTCAGCCAAGCGTTAACCATACAGAAAGATCCGCGCTTTGTGAGCGCAAGTGGCTTCTGCAACTTCGATATTTAAGTCTTAATTGAGTTGTTCCCATCTCACCATTCCCACACAACACAGCAAATAGACTCATTTACTTCAACTTCTGTCTTTAGATTCTATTCCCAGAATGACCCTTTCAGGACGCCCACACTTCATCTCCATTCTCCTCCTCTTCGCATGTGCTGAGGCTTTCACGCACCTTCATAGAGGGTCCACAGTTCATAGCGAAGAAATACGACTTCTCCGAGGTCTTACTCATGCTTCCCCTCTCTCCCAGTCCAATCCTTCTGCGCCGCATTTTGGATCCTCTGGACGCACCATGAGCTTTGAAGTAGATCTGAAGATGGATACGCTTTTTTGGGATGAACTGGGCGACCATCAAATCCAGATCAACTCCTGTGACCGCCAGGGTAACAGTCATGACGTTCTTATGGAAATTACAGGAAAGAACCTAGACCCAGATGACTACACTCCCGGTGCCGCTTTTGTGATTGATTCTGAACATTGGGAGAAGTTTTGCAGCCCTGTGCCATCCCTTGAAGGTATTGATGCTGGTGATCCTATTTTGTTTTACAGGATAAACAATTCTACCCGCTCCCCCAGCGCAATGCGACTGCATATGACGGCTATACCTGGCTCTCTGGTCACTCCCTCGGTTCGCTTATCTTTTATAAATGCTCCTCTCAGGCATCATACTCAGAAACGATTCGTATTCGACGACAATGACGGCCATCTCTACAGTACTACTTCTCGAATGCTACACGATGTTGCCCATATATCACCAGATGACGTCTTCCAGCCTGATTTTGAGAACCCCGACACTTTTTCAGAGGTCGTCATTCTTCCTGGCTCCAATATCACGGCATCTGGTTTTATGGAAGGTTCCTTCAACAATTTCAGGATCACTCGTCTGTTTCAATTGGAGGTTGGATGGGAACAGACAATGAAAGCTGATATTTCCTCCAGACTGATTGCAAGGAGCTCGTATCGTGCAACAGAAGAAAGGGAGGTTTACCGGAGACCAATCCAAGGTGCCTATTATTCAGATCGCTTCTTTCTTTTCGGAAGATTCACAGTGAACGCGTTCTCTGTCGTTGATGTTGTCCAGGAGGTTCAAATTGAGTCTGGAGTTGACGCATTCGTTCGAGCTACATATGAAAACGTTCAGGCAGTCACAGCAAGTTTCTCTTCTCGACGAATGGATGCGAACAGCTTGCTCCCACCAGACCTCGCAAGTTACGGAACTTTTGACATTAACTTTGACAGTGTGATTGAACAGTATGTTGCGTTGAATGGCTTCTTTGGAGCTAGACCAGGTATCATCATTGAGGCACGGCTTGGCGGCACCTCCATGGTAGGAAAGTTTTCAGCTACTCTGGGATTAGAAGCGTCAGTGCAGTACAGAAACCCTCCATTTGAACCACTTCCGTACTCTAGCTCCTCTCGAGGAGACTGTGGACAGTGTCATGCTCTTCAAGGACGGGCATATGTGAAAGGGAAAGACCTGCAGTACCATGTACATGAGAACGGAGTGCTTGTGAAGCACAAAGTGCTGGACTCAAGATTGTTTGAGACCGAGTTGACAACCGTTTGTGCGTTGACACAAGCATGTTCGGCATGACTGATGATGAAAGGTTATATATATCTCTGGGTGTTAGAGAGTGATGAGCCTCATATATCCAAGGAAGATGCACGTTCTAGCTACAAATGAAATCAGATATGCAATAAATTCCTTTTACTAAACAAAGTCTTTGAGGTGAGTGGTGTAAAACAAATGCGTCCGGGCAGCACACTTGCATAAAATAACTAAGCAGAATGTACCCAAAGATATGCTCAATATTTTGTTTAAGAAAGAAGATGAAGCATTCACGGGCTTTGGAGATTATCTGCTATACCACGGGAGCTGCTGAGATGCAATTCATCAGCACTAATGAGCTCAATAGCTTGACTGTCATCATACATATTTCCATCTTCATCAGCAATGACGAGTCGAGAAGAGTTTGTAACCAAGGTCAGTATTTTACCAGATGTCATAGTCACCTGAGAAAAATACAAAAAAGCTTGGAGGGTAACACGTCTGGCAAAGCCTGTCGATGTGAGGTCAACTGAGACGGAGTAGTCTGCGGCCAGAGTACGCTCCTCGCAAGAAGATAGAATCAAGGCAGATTGATTCGTGAATCGGTAAAACTCTCGAGACTGAAGTACTCCTCTCGTCTCGTCGTTGTCTGAGTATCCAAAGTTTGCGGCAGCCTGGAAGAAGAAGAAGTATCCATCATCTGCCCTTTCTTGAAGAGCTCGCTTTTCACGACTGAAAAAGCGCCTGAGTCGCCTCGATGAGTTTGCCACAACTCTCTCGATTTCCCTTTCGATATCACCTGCCAAGAAACCCTTGAATTCAATCGATCCGGACAAAGTGGCTGAAGTTTTGAGGTTCCTGCTTCGGGGCAGAGTCACAGATGTAGATGCTCCGGAAGCTTGGGAATAAGCCAACCTTGACCTTGAGATGTTTGCTGCTTGAGATGCTGTGGGTGTAATTACCGGGTCACCAATATCTGTGGGCGAGAAATCTGTTGGAGCAGGTTCTTCTGGAGTAGAATCAGGTTCCGAAGCTTCTTCGAGGAATTCGGCGAGATCTGATAAAGAGAGTGACGTCGCATTTACGTAAGAAAAGAAGAAGAGAAAGCCGAATACGACCAGGGCTCTTGAAAGAGTGTTCACTGTTTGTGTGTTTAACATGGTTCCTTCAGAGAGAAAGAGAGCCTGTGGGCGGCGATAAGAGTACAGGTTAATTGTAGAGGCTATTATGATACACGGACAATGGAAGCAGGGTGGCAAGAATTTATTATGCCTCTACGGCTTGGGATTGTTGGTTGTGCGCTGTGAACTTAAAAATATCGCTCTTGATTTAGATCCGGCATAGAATGCTCTCTGATGTAAGTGGAGGGTATGTTCTCGGGAAGCGATCGGGATACCAACAAATGGGTGTTGCTTCTTCTAGAGCGTAGGTTCACGCAAACTGGAAATGCCAACAATTTGTTGATGGTGAGTCGCTGAGTTGGATGACGTGCAGTTTTCCGTAGGCGAGCTAGAAGTTAGATTGCAGCAATTTTCCATAGAGGCATAAAACTCGATACCTGGCAACGTTTCGAAAATGAATTGGAGGTTTTCATTGTCACACAAATTAACTGCGAGCGTTCATTGTCACGAAAAGCAATCGGAAAATCACCCACAGCATTTGCACGTTTCATACATTACGTAACGCTGCATGGTCACTAGCACCGTTGTCTCTCTCAGAGGGGAAGCCGTTCCGATCTGTGAAGTTATCAAGCGTGCACCCACCGTCGGCAAAAGATATTTTTGAGACGGCGGTTGGAGGGGAAAGCAGACAGAGCCAAAACTCATGGGAATCCTCTTACGATGAAAGGAGAATCCAAGGTTAATAAACTGAAACTCGAAGTGGGCCCTTCAAACGATCAGATGTGGGGCTCTTCCACTGTCACGATGAGCACAGCTGCCAGCAGCGAGAAGTATCGCTGCGACGACTAAGCTCTTTCTGCTCACGAACAGCACAGCACGACAGTATCAATATCGCTTTGAACGTTGTGCCTTGGGAACCATTCCCGATTTCGAACCATAGGAGAACAATCATGATTTGATTGCAAAGTAGTATACTGTGCAACAAGACCATTAGCACCCCCTGATTTGAAGAACGTTGTTGTGTATAGGACAATACATTCTCTGCATTCAATAACAGTGCCAGGTGCCAACGGATACTTTATTACTTGGCGGCACGGTTGTATCTCCTCCACATATGGCTATAAATGCTGCTGTTTTTCTTACTGGGCGCGGTTGTGTTTGCCAGCAATCGAGCCAACAACAGCTCAGCTCTTCTTTTTCATGTCAGATACAGGAGACATTGAGGAGCTAACAATGATAAAGCAACATAGTTATGTTGCACGTACAGAAAACGAAAGTGAATACGTAAATGTAATTCTCTTTGCAAATTTGATGATGATGATGTTTGCCTCGAGAGCTTCATCGAGCAGCGCGTGTACTGCATGGATTGAGGCGTGTCTGTTGTTCCCAGATAAAGATTGAGTGCCCTCTCCAGTATAAATACCACACATTTCCAGTTGAAACCCGGCGTTTGTTCGCCCATCAACACTCTTCCAATCCTGAAATCTTCAACAGACCTCGATCTTCACACTGACGAACCAATACAGAATGACCGCTCACGCGCCCAATCCAAGGTTTTTGCTCATTGCGAGCGCCTTTTTGTTCTCCATTGCATGTGCTTCTCCAATGTTCACTCCGGCGCAGAATATCGTCGACGACATCATTTACGGCAATTTGGAAAAGTCTTCGTCGGGTTTTGACCTGAAATATGCTCCGGAAAGACAGATCACACCGTCTATTGATCAGGCAGCCGGGATCCAGAGGTCCAGGTTGGGATACGTTCAGACGACAGGCGTCGTGACTGGCTTCACTCTACCAGCAAGCAGAAATATTGTTGTGAGGGCCAACATGAGCGGATCCGTCTCTTTTGAAGGAAAACTGGCGAGTGATATCGAAGACGAAACCGAGAGGCTCCTAAGCGGCTATTCACAGGAGCTTCAAGACTTCTACCGTAGGGAGAAGGAGAGCCTGCAGTCAAGAGCTAGTGGTGGATATTTCTTCTTCTTCCAAGCCGCAGCTAACTATGGCTACTCGGATGATGAAATAACGCGCAACACTCTGGAAGATGGGGAATTCCGAGACTTCCGTGACAGGGCCAGCGCAATTCTGGCTTCCCAGACAACTTCTACTTTGTCTGCCGATTTCAATGTGCAGTTTGAAGGTCGCTCCGAGGGATTTGCTGAGACGATAACAGTGTTTGGCTATGTGTATATCAACCAGATGACATTGAGCTCTGGAGAGATCTTCAACATTGCTAAGAAGAATTCCGAACTCCTCATAGCCGACCAGAACGGAAATGTTCGAGACAGAGAGACGATCAACGTTGAGCGGGAAAATATTAACGACAACTTACTGAACACCGAACTATCGTCTGGCCGCCAAATCTTATAATTGAGACGCCTCAATAAAGCAATGTCACATTAACAATTGCACATCAGATATTTCTATTACCTTCTATTTTCACACTAGTCTGATATTATGTGTCTCTAGATGCAAAACATACGTAGGGGACATAAGTTCAGCTGCTTTGAATAGAACTCTTGAATGTTTTTCAAATCGTCATAAACAATAGAAAAGGACCCGCTGGCGTCTATCATACTGTGGCGCATACTGTCCTTCTCTTAAAGGAACTGGAGTCTGGCAAAACTACTACCGACGAACTTGTTTGGCTCTACCATGTTCCACGCCTTGTGCTTAGATCCGGTGACAGTATCAGGTAACGGCCACGGAGGACAGTGGAATGATGTCGAGAGACATATCATATTCATATATCAGTATTTAGAGAGTTCCCTGCAATTCATGGGCTAGTGTGGGGAGGTGCTGGTTTAGCAGGTTTGCAGCACCTAAGATGTACATAAGTAGCATTACTGTACTAGTCGATGAGAGAGAAGATCATCATCATCATCTTATTATCTCTTCGTAAACTACTTTTGTCATATTGTCTACATCGCCCAGCAGCCTCAACGGGGACGTAATTGGACTGCACGCAGCTCCACTTAGAGCCGCCGCTGCAGCTGTTCTGATAATAGCACGGTCCTATTGAGGACCAGTCACTGATTATCAGGCACTACCGTCTTCTGCAGCTCGGACCCACCGGACCAAAACTGCAGCCCATTCACACTGCTGTGTGAACAGCATAACTGTATAAGTCATGTGTGAGAAACGTTGAGCCAAGTTTCTGGCACCAAGTGCGGTCAGTGCTTTGGCTGCAACAATGGTGCGTATATGATCTCGGCGTGCTTTTGTAAAGTTACAGAGCGATTACATCCAAATCCTCTTAACCCCAGGCCCGTACATGTGACTGACTAACTATCGGTAAAAAGCCCAGTTAACTAACTAAAAAGACTCAAGTCATATTTAGTCATTTACTGTACACATACTACACGTTTCACACGTTGCATACGTTTGCACAGCATAGACTGTAATCTGACGTAATAGGGGCAAAATTGAGGGGCATTTTATGACTTTATGAATCCCAAAATGTTGAAGAAAGAAAAGAAAACTGTAGTGCAATGGAGGGGTCTCCCAATTGGGTGCATTGTAGGATGTGAGGTGCATGCCGGAAAACGGACAAAAACGACGCATCGTCAGCAACGCAACCAACCAGTCTGGTCAGACCAGTCACTGTGTAAGAATAACTAGTTTCGATAAATAAAATTTTAAAATTTTAGATTTCACGTACTTTCGAGATTGTCGGCCTTTGCACAAGCTTTTGTTGTAGCATGTTACCAAGGATAATACTATTTTCTCAGAACATATGTTGACTGCGCCTCCGGTTAGGAGTATGTAAGGGTCTGTGTAAAATAGGTGGTTTTAGAGGAAGAGAGCCCTCTAGGGGACATTACTCTGAGAAGATTTTTAATTATTTTCTAGGAAAAATTTTCTAAGTTATGGCATGTCATAGTGAGCGTTTAGAGGATATTACCCTCTTGTAAAAAAAGTAGGTCGCTCTGGGGGATTATTATTTTTTTTAGGAGTCTACGTATTTGAGTGGCGCCAACGACATTTAGTGCTCTCTAAGCTTTGCAGTAAAGAAAGTTTTCATTATTTTGAGACGTAACGTGTGCAAGTCATATACGTGTGGCC
>JASCIV010000660.1:0-14887 GCA_030374735.1 Gracilaria caudata
CGTGGGACCGGACGGTTCGAGTGTGGGACGCGGAGAGCGGAGAGGTAGTGGGTGAGCCTCTCCGCGGTCACACTGGTGTGGCGCGCGTTGCGGTGAGCGCAGACGGGTCTCTTATTGTGTGGGAAGATGCCACGCATTTGAAGAGGTTATGGGATGCGCGCATCGGGGAGTGTGTGCTCACTGCACGCGAAACTTTATGGCATTCTACCGTCAACGCTCTCGCTCTTTCCTGGTCGTCGTCATCGGGAGGGAGATTCGGAGATTGGGTTCAGCAGGTGATTGCGAACGATGACAACGGAAATCATTTGGCACTAGCCAGCTGCGAAGAAGTTGTGAGAAATTTGGATGGCGGAGACCGATAACACTGGACGGCACAGCTTTCAAGTACATGCAAAGTAGTACGGTGAACACATGTTTAGCTGAAGTCAGTGCTTCTGCTCTCACAGCCATACGTGGGCCACACGTCATCGACCACTTTCTTTGACGATGCGCAAAGAGAACGGCTTTGAGACGAATGGAGCTTCCCGCTCCTGAGGAACGTGAAGGTTTGCGTCAGACAAGAAAACAAGGCCTGTTAAGGTGTTGGGCTTTCTAGTAAGAGAACATTTCCTTTGACGCTGTGGCAAAGGTGTTGGGTTGAGGTGCAGAGCAACGTCAACGGCCATCGCCCTTCAACTGATGCTCGCGAAGCTCCTTACCCAATTGCGCTGCACCTTGGATGGACTGGGCCTCTGTTCCGCTCAGATTGTGACGGCTGCGTGCTCGCAGACAGCGACGCACAAGGCGCGCAGCACGCGCAATGCGAGTCGCGCCAATCAGAATGTCAATCTGGTATCGTGAGCGACACGTCGTGGTTGCCAACGCCCGCCTCGCCGCCGCCGCGCCAAGTGCTGGAAGCAGCTCGAGTGATTCGGATCACAAGCAACATGCGGAAAATGAGTGGGAGAACGGCGAGGTTGAGTTGCACTTTTGTGAGCGAGAATGCTGCCAAAAGTGTGGTTTCCACTGCATGGGCGCTTGTTGTGGAGATATGGTTGTGGTTGAGAAGATAGAGGAGTGTGGCTGAGAGACTGTGGGGAAGCGTGCTGCGAGAAGAGCGCCACACTTTCAACAATATCTTGAATAGAACGAGTGAATTACAAACTCGTCGCTTGGCTTTTTAGTCGGGGGTGTGCTCAGTCTCTCTCTCGCTCTCCGCGATAGATGCTGAAGTAGCCAATGCAAGAGCAGCGAGCAGTGAGCATCATATGTGCGCAATGCAGCTGCACTGGCACCAAATGGGCGCAGAGCCGGGCTGTTCGAAGCGAGAGCGCAATTGCATCAGGCGGTGAGCGACGCTTTCAAGCCCGTATAAAAGGGAGCGATTCGCGCACGTCAAGAGCTGCATCGTTTGCTCGTTCACTTTGCATATTGCACAGTCGACGCTGTTCGTCCGGCTCACGCTTCGTTTCCACCCATGATCGGAATGGTTCTAAAACTCGGTCTCGTTTTAGGTGGCAGCTACTTGAAGGCGCCTCAACAAGAGGCGTGAGCGTTTTTGAAGGAACAAAGCGATGAATTTGATGGGCATGCCAACTGCAACTATTCTCCCTCCCCCTCCTCCCGCGCCACATTGCCACAAATCAGCTCTACCTTGTTTGTTTTTGCACATCCAACTCGCGCAAGATGATTGGCGTTGAATTCGCGCCTCCGTAACAGGAAGCGCAATGTTCGTTCCGAGCGCGTTGTTGAAACGATACAAGAGCTCGAGGAAAAGGTGAACGAGTTACAGAATCAAAGGGAAGAACTTGATGATCATATGGAGAACGCATTAGCTAAAAACGACAGAATGTGCAGGATGCGCATGAGCCTCATCCAACAAAGAGGCGAGGGAAACGTAGCATGCGATGTTGGAAAAGAAGGAAAGAATGTGGCGCACGCGTCTGAGCGTGATGAAACAAGAGGCATGGGACATGCAGTATACAATGTATGCACAAGCACACTGCGAATGTTGTTGTAAGGTAGGGCGCGTGCGGGTGTTCGCTGCCGAGGTGGATGGAACGTTGCACGCAGTGGGTGAGCTCGGACCGCGTCTTGTGTGGGTGCTTGACAAAACGTGAAGGCTACTGGTGCGTGCTGAAGGCGGCGTGGCGTTGTGGTTTTATACATGTTGGTTTGTGGATGTTGTTGTGCTTGTAATTGCTGTTTTTCGTGGCGACGCGTGGGTGCGAAGTTCGCCAGTCACTGCGAACAGTGCCGTGGTTTCACGGCGACAGCGACAGAGAGAGAGAGAGAAAAGCACAATGCGAGCAATGCGACACGGAAGCCAATTCGCAGTGAGCTGCGCTTCTGACGCATGAAACGGGCGCGCGTGAAGCACGACGCTTTGGTGGCGTTGCAGAGCAAAGCGCGCGAAAGTGGGGCGGCGGCGGCGCGTGCGCCGCAGCTCGGAAGCGCTTTCGCGCAGTTGGGCCGTCGCAAAAAGCACGCGGCACGCCAAACAAGCAGCCAAGCCAAGCCAAGCCCAAGCGCAGCCACCAACAACAACGGGTTGCGCGCGCTTTCGGTTTACGCAACAGCGGTTACGACGAGCAAAGAGCGTGCTGCCACACGTTTTCAAGCGCGATGCTTTTAGCGCGCGCCTTATCGTAGCCACTTTGGGCGCTTCACGGACGGCACGTTGATGAGATCGGTGTCGAACAGTTCGATGAACTGCTCATTCACCAATCGTCCCTTCCCATCCGCATGGCGATGATACTCATCAAAAATGCTCGACAAACTCCAGCGCTGCAGCTTTCTCAAACAGCCCACAACCGTGCCCGTGCGATGTCGGCCCTGCGAGCACACAATGCACACGGGGTAACAGTCGGTGCACAACAAAAGCTCCATCGCCATCAACACCGTGTCCTCGCTGATCGGTTTCCACGGCGTGGGCACGTCCTCATCGTGGAACAGCTGCAGCAATCGGATACGTTGCTCATCGATGAAGTCGAGCATCTTGTCGGACACTTCGTCGGACGCCAGATAGATGATGCTGCGCAGTTGCAGGCGCTCCAAGAACGGGAAGTTGAGCTCGTTGGGCATGCCGCAGCGGAACAGATCCTCCTCCACGATGCCGAAGTTGGTGGGCGCGATGAGCGAGCCGCCCACCGACACGAAGCGGTACTCGTCGTGCTCAGCGGCGGCGGCGGCGGCGCGCGACGCCGCCGCCACCGACGCCGGCACCGCTGCCGCTGCCGCTGCCGCGGCGTGCGCGCGGTGCGGCGCGCGCGGCGCGCGCGCGGACATGGATGGGTGCGAGCTGCAGCGCGTTGGCGGAGGGGTGGTGCGGTTGCGCGGGTGGGTGGTTGTGTGTAGTGGTGTGCGAACAGAGCGGTGCGTGCGTGAACACGCGTGCGAAAAGCACAAAAATTGGCTCGGCACTTTTTGGCAGCGCGTGCGCGGTCAAAACGCTCGCGCGCACCAAAGACAAGGCGCGCCTCATCATCATCGTAGCGTATCGCATTGCGATGTTCATGATGTTGATGATCAAAATGCGATACCTTGACAGAAGACAAAACAGAAACAAACGCAATAGCGGCTACAGTTGCTGCGCGCTTGCCGCAGCAGCTTTTCAGTTGCGAGCTGCACGGCGCGCGCTTCTTGCTCTCGTCTTCAGAACAGCACAACAAACATCTTTTGTGCTACTGCGCCAAATTGGCCGCTGTGCGCGTCCCATGTACGCACCGTGCTTAACGTTGGGACGCCAGCGTAATGCGATTCAGGTGTACAGCTAACATGTACATCGCACATGATTTGATTTCGCACAGTTGCGTGCCGAAGGTAACTCGTCCCAGTTTTTTGTGCTTCAAAGTTGCGCACCATGTCACCAGCTTGTGCAACAATTATTGCTCTTTGATAAGCTTCTGTTTTCTCGCAAAAGCAAGCTACTACTATAAATGAAAACGATTCCACACCTCGCCAAAACTAAACCACACCGCCGCCAACTCTTACAAAAGAAAAAAAAAAAAAGAAAGGTTACCCCAAGTCAAACGATCGCGCTACTACACATACAAGCACCATGGGTCGCAAACGATCTTTTCGTTCTACGTTTCATCACTCCTCGCAGAAGCGAAACGTGCTGTCGAAGACTGAACCGGCCAAAACGCAAGCGAAAAGGGACGCACCCAGCAAGAAGGGGAAATGCGCGATTTGTTTCAGCACCGTTTCGCAGCCCAAGTTACGGTACGATTGTGCCAAATGTGAGAGCAGTATGTGCAACAAATGTCTTCGTCAATACGCACATTACGCGTTCCTGGACAGATCCATGTTGCCACTGCGTTGCGCCGGTGAGGCATGTAATTCGCCTGTTGTTCATCAACACTTGATCAATATACTCGACGCGAAGCATTACCAAGTGGTCACCAAGCCGGCTGTGACAACAGCGAATCAACCATACGTGCGCGTGTGCGCTGAAGACAGAGAAAACTATCGGAAGCTTATGAAGCTTGCGGCGAGAAGAGGGTGGCAAAACTGTCCAACGTGCAATGTGCTCGTGGAGAAACAAGGAGGCTGTGGCACCATTCATTGCCGATGTGGTCGAAGCTTTGACTGGTATGCTCCTAGAAACTCAAGCGCATCTGCACATAACTTGCCGTTCGCAGCGCATGGAGTAACGGCACCTTGTGCAACCAACATGCGCGGTGCACCAAAGCGCAGCTTCAGTTCGGTTGCTTTCGTAACACCAACACCAACGAGCACCAATGCAAGGTTGAGTGCAGCAGCACCGTTTGGTGTTGCTCCAACCGTTTGTAATGTTCATGTGAACGCTCAAAGCAGCGGTAACACGTCGCCGATATCATCGTTCAATCGGCGTAATGTTACATCACAACAGAATGCAAACGCTTGTGCACCGGGTTACATGAGCAACACGGTGGCCAAACACACGCTCGGAGAAGATGTGGCTGCAACAACATTGGCTTTGAAGCATGCGCAGCGCGTCAAAACAGTAGCCGGCGAGAAACGTGCTTGTGCTACAACAAATGCAAGCCACAGCATGACAACAAGATCGAAAGCAAAAAGTGCTCTGAACGTTGCTCAGCAAGCGCAAGCACAAGCACGGCAAACGTCGAATTCATCATCATCTTCGAAACAATACTCTCAAGTGAAAAGCGACCCGCAGCGCCGCACTTCTCGCACGCAGCGGAGGGTGTATCGCCGAGATTAGCGCTTCCATGCAAAATCGAACGTTTTTGTGAGGTTTGCTCACCTTTTCACGCGTTGATCTCAAAAGTGGTATGCCAGCAGCCGCATCGTCGCCATCATGACAGTTTTGACAGTCGCTCGCTTTGAGGCGCGTTGTAAAAGTTTTGTTTTCGATTGTTGCATCTGTACGCAGCGTGGCACCATCATGGTGTGTGTTGCCATCCACTTTGAGCCACATCACGTTACAACGCATTGGCGCATTCGCACGTCTGCCTCTCTGCACCTTCACACCTCACACCATCGAAGCCGCAGCTGTGTGAGGCTCGTCGAGATGGCCACCTGCCGCGCCCACGAGCGAAGCACAATGGTTGTGCGTGCAGCGTTTGTTTCGTCATCCAAAATGTGCGCCGCGCTTTTCGCTCTCACTTTTTTGCACGTCATTGCTGCTGCTGCTGCTGCTGGCGCTGCACGAGCGCGCGCTGGCTCTCATCCACTGCGCCCCCGTCGCCGGCCACGCCAGCTGCACGCAGTGCACAGGCGCCCCGTCGTGCGCTGCTTGAACGAACGCGAATCGTCACGCATACCGGTGGATGGCGGCGGCGTGCTGTGGCACGCACGCCACTCCTGTCGCGCGCAGTGCGCTAAAATACAAATAAAGAAATCACACGCGAAGCACTTGTGAGAGCGATGCGTGCACACGAAATGACGGCAGGCGGTTCATGTGGTACAGTAAACGGGAATCGTGTTCGTGTCGTTGAGCGTCGCAATGCTGCAACAGCGTTTTTTTTTTCTTTTACCATGTGCGCCACAAAAGGAGCGCGCGGCGTAGCTCTCAGAAGAGCCGCAGCACGCGGCTGCGAACGCTCTGACAAACACAACAACAAACAGTGTGCTGCTGATCGCACTCCCCGCGCGCATCGTCCTTCTTTGCGCAAAAAAGCTGCGCGCCAAACACACACACGCCAGCAAATCACGCGCTGCTCGCAAAGCGCAGCGCGTGCCGATTGAACAGCGGCCACTCCGGCACGCACAGCTGCAACAAAAGCACACAAAAAAAACCGGGTCAGCGCCCACGCCGGTAACCCGTTCCCAACACAAGCAAAAAGAAACAAAAAGGCACACAACACAGAACACAAAAAACTTACCAACGCGCTGCACACAACGCCCGCGCCGAACGTGCCAAACATCACGCGCACATCGTCCATCGCAAACGTAAGCAGCGCCGCCAGCAGCGTGGTGGGCCACATGATGAACAGAAACAGCCGCTCGCTCAGATGCTGTCCGCGAAGATCCATCTCTTTCTTTCTTTCTTCTCTCTCTCACCCCCGCGCGCACCGCCCGCCAGCAGCCCCCCCCGTCACTGCAGCCGCGCGCCGCGCCGCCTTTGTAAGCGCGCTGTGTGTGTGTGTGTGTG
Source organism: Gracilaria caudata (assembly GCA_030374735.1). Classification (NCBI taxonomy): domain Eukaryota; phylum Rhodophyta; class Florideophyceae; order Gracilariales; family Gracilariaceae; genus Gracilaria; species Gracilaria caudata. The sequence goes on from JASCIV010000660.1 coordinate 6,578, forward strand.
TGTGTGTGTGTGTTCCCGCGCGGCGCCAGCCAACGCGCACGCGCCACGTGCCAACCGCCACGCGCGCGCGCGTGTGCGCGTGCCATTGTTGCCGCGCGTCGTGCACGCGCCGTACCGCCCCCAGCGCTTCCCCCGCCCCCCCCGCCGCGCCCGTCGCGCGCGCCCGGTCGCGCGCCGTCAAACCTCGCGCGCCAACACCGCGCCGCCGCCGCCGCCGCCGCCGCCAACACAGCATGTGCTCGGCGCCGAGCGTGAGCGCGCGTCACCGAGCCAGTCGCGTCTCATCCGTCAAGCGCGCCTCCCCCCCCGTCGCCGTCGCGTCGCGCGTCGCGTTTGCCTCGTCGTTCTCGCGCATCGCCATGTCGCTCACCTCTCGTCGCGCCGCGCTCATCGCGCTCGCGCTCTCGTTCTCGCTGCTCGCGCTGCTCGCGCACCACACCTTCTTCTTCACACGCGCGCGCGCGCACGCGCTGCTGCTCTCGCAGCGCGAGCACATGGCGCACGACTACCAACAGCGCGCGCAGCGCGCGCGCAGCATGGGACGCGCGTTGCCCGCGCGGCGTTTTCTGCGCTGGTTGCACGTGCCCAAGACGGGCACGTCGCTGGTCAATACGCTCATCCGTTGGGGCTGTACGCAGCTGCCGGATGATGTGTTCGTGATGCCGCGCAAGGAGCGTCCGTCCGATCTCACGCTGTCGCACGAGCAGAGTTTCTCGTGGGACTGGTTGTTTTCCAACGCGTCCGGGCGCGCGTGGCTGCGGCGTCATTGCGACGGTCGCTTGGTGACGCGCCACCCAAACACGCGCCAGCCGCAGTACTCGCTGTACATCCACAAGCCGCTGGAGCGCTGGGAGATCGAGCACGCGGTGGTGATGTTTCGCATCCCCAAGCAGCGCATGTATTCCAACTACCTGCACCTCAGTCTGCACTACAACGCGTCCAGAAGCGTCAAGGAGCCGCTGTACTCCTTTCTGCACCGCTCCGAGTTCTGGTCGCAGCACACCAAGCTACTCATCGGCCGTCCGTACCGCGACAAACGGCTCATCACCGAGCGCGAGGCGCGCTTCGCCGTGCAGCTCGTGCAGCAGCAGCTGCCGTTTGTGGGGCTCACCGAGCAGTTCCGGCTGTCGTGCCGCCTGTTCCACGCCAAGTTTGGCGGCGTGCCGCATCTGGTGCAGTTCGAAAACGTGCGCCCCAGTCTGAGTCGCTACAAACGCGCCGACAGTCGCAACGAGAGCTTCCGCTACGACGAGACGCAGTTTCGCGACTGGGTGGACTCGGCCGACGAGATGGTGTACGCCGCGGCGCAGACGCGCTTTTGGGACGACGTGGCGCAGTTCAAGAGCGAGATCGAGAAGGACGGGCTGGGCGAGGTGCTCATCAAGCCCGCGGCCGAGCGCTACCGCACGCACGTGCTGCGGCAGCACCGCCGCGCCGGCGTCAACGCCATCGTGCCGTACCACCACCGCCTCTCCGCGCCGCCACCCCCCCAACAGCAGCAACAACAACAACAACAACAACAACAACAACAACAATGATATAAACGTTTGTAGACAGCAATCTTCTGTTTTTTTTTTTTCGCTGCGTTTTTGGGTTCAGTCCACGGGCGGCGCGTTGGGTATGATGTTGCGTTGCGTCATGTACTGCACCAACTGCCCCGGGATCTCCTCCAGCACCATCGCCCTCAGCACCTCCGGCGTGTCGCGGTACTGTCGAAACACCACAAACTGCACAATGTCGCGCTCCTGTTCGCGGTCATCGCCGTCCAACTCGCGCATGTCCGTGAAGTCCGCATCGCCCACGCCGATGATCACAATCGACATGGGCAACATGCTGGCCAGCGAGATCTCGCGGATGGTGCTCTGCATGTCGCTGATCACGCCGTCGGTCACAATCAGCAGCGTGCAGTACGACTGTCGACTCTGCGTCACCTCCACGTTCGCGTGCTCCGCCGCCGCGCGAATCACCTCCGAAAAGTGCGTCGGCCCGGACAGTCGCACGCTGTACAGCGTCTGTCGATACATGTTGAGCACATCGTCCACGGTGTGACACGTCGGATCCGCGCTGCCCGTCAACGAAAACTTGTGGCACGGCTGGTGGAAATCCGGCGGCAGCTTTGCACCAAACCCGTACGCCGGGAAGCGTTGCTCCGAGCTGTACGCCGCCAGAATGTCGCCCACCGCGCGAATCGCCAGCTCGTACTCATTGGGCTCCATCGAGTCGAAGAAGTGCAACGTGCCGCGTTGCGACGGGTCGCCATTACTCGCCGTGAAGTCGATCGCCACCACCAACGACATCTCACAGCCGCCAATAATGTAGTCCAGAAACGTACGATCCTCCGTCATCGTGCGGTTACCCAACTGCAACGTCGCCGCGCGCGTCGGCGACGGCAAACAGCCCGAGCGCACCATGTCCAACGCCACGCGCCCCTCGTTCTGCGCACACTCCTTGAGCGACGCGGTGGCGGCCGCCACCACGCGGTGTCGGCCGCCCTTCTCGTACGACACCTCGAAGCGCAGCGGCAGCTCCTCGTCGCGGCGGCAAAACTTCTCGTAGTTCATCGACAGCTGCGCAAAGTTGAAGCTTCTCGGCGCGCTCGCCACGCCCGCCATCTCCGAGCGCCACACAATGATCATGTCCCCCCCCCTGGCGTTCACATCATCGCCGTCCGCCGCCGGCCGCGACACGGTCAAGTACGGCCCGCGCCCCGTCGCCACGCCCCAGCGCGGCGAAAACGCGCTCAGCCGCGGGTTGAACGCGATGCGCAGCTTGCTATGCGACACATTCTCCGCAATGATGGTCACCGTGCCGCAGCGATGGTTCGGCTTGGCGTCAATCTTCAGCTCCAGCGTCTTCCTCTGTCCCGGCGCCCTCACCAACGCCGGCACCGACACCGTGGCCGAGCCCAGATAGTCGTGGCGGTGCAAATCGGCGTCCTTCTCGCTGGCGTCGTCGCGGTCAAACACGTCCACCGCCAGCTTCTGCGCGCGCTCAAAGAAGTACGAGATCTCGAAACTGCTCGCCCACGCCACGTTGAGCGAGTTGTAAATGGTCTCCGTCATGCCCACGCGCTGCCAGCGCGCATCGCGTGCCGGGTACGCGCCCGCGCGCCCCGAGCGCGCGCGCAGCGGCGTGGGCTGCGACGCGTCGCGCGCGGGGCGCACGGAGCCGGTGGGGTCGAGGAACAGCAGCGCGAACGGGTCGGAGCGGCCGATGAAGTCCATGTTGCGCAGGTTGGCGCACGACAGATGGATGCTGAGCTTGGACTCGCAGCTCTCCGCCGACATGGCGCACAACGAGCGCGCGCGCGCGCGACGGGGCCACGCGGCAGGGCGCGCACAGCGGGCGGGAGCTTCTTGGACGACGGGTGCCGCGCGAGGTGCGTGCGGCGCGTCGTTTACCCCCCTGAACCCCCAACTGGCCCATTCGCGCGCGCGGCGCGCTGCCAGCGCGCGCTTCTGTTTTTGAGGTGGCAGCTGCGCGCGGCGCAGTGGCGCGGAGACGTGCATTGTTGTACTTTGAGCGTTGCGCTTTACTGTGTAAGAGATGCGCACGCGCGCGCGCCAACATTTCGTTTTTGTGACATTTCTCTCGCGGCCGTGAGATGTGCGCATTTGCGCGCCGCCTCTTTTCTCTTCCGCAGCTTTTTCTCCGCATCCCAAAGTGTCGCCAACTGCTGTTTGCGCGTGTAGCACGCTCGAGTCCGTGAACAAAAAACGAACAACGAAACACTTTACTTAAACTTACTTAAAACTACTCGTTTGTTGCCAGCGGCGCCATTTGTGAACTGTTGATGCCCTCTACTTTCCCACCGCAGTAGCCATCATCCTCAACACCTCGTCACAGTGGTTGCCAATGTCCTCCCACATCAGAACAAACACATCAACCGCTCCTCCAAGTCCAGCGCCGATCAGTTTCTCCCCGATCTTCGCAATCATCCAGCTCAGTCCGAGATCTCCGCCATCCGCATGCACACTCAGGCTCGTCAGACTGGCTGTGCTGCCGTCGTCCATGCACTCGTCCAGCTTCACCACCGACCAGTCCACCTTTGCACTCAAACGTGACACCTCGGTGTACTTCACCTCGCAATCCCCGCGCTTCTCACACACCTGCTTGTAGCTCTTCAGCGCACACTCACCGTGCACATCGCACACACGAAGCAAATGACCCTCTGTTCCACACGGAAGTCCTTCCATGCACAGTGTTTTGGCCACTCCGCTCTCTCGTAAGATACCCGAGCTCAAACCGTTTGTGCCGAGCCACTCCGTTTCCACGCAGCTACCATCTCCTTGGGGAGAAGCAGTTTGTTCGGGAAGAGACTGCGATTGCTCAAGTGTGGAAACTCCGCTCCCAGAGGCTTGTGAAGATCTGGATGAGCACTTCGCTGTTGCGGTTGTCGAAGCGTTAGCCCAGCACTCTGAGCAGTATCCTGGATATGCGCAATATTCAGATTTCGAACAATAGTCGTCGTTAAGGCAACTGCACTTCGCCATTTCAGTCTCGAAAACCACTGCGTCCACGCAGTAATTGATCCCTGTTCCATAGAAATTAGGATAGCAAACACATGAGGTACCATCCTTTTGGCCTGTTGTTCATGCGTGGGTTTGCGCCCCACCATCATTCGTCAGTACGTGCGTTCATTTCATGCAAGAGCGTCGCTCGTGGAAGGAAAACGTACATTGTGAACTACCGAAACAAGCTTTTTGCTTCAAATGAGAGCCTGAAGTGGAAAAATTTCCAGAGTTGGGCATCCCGGTAATATTCAGCATCCGACTTTCTGCACACACGCACGGAACAGCGAGAAAGGCTACAATCACGGCGATACAAACTTTAGAGATGTAGAACATGATGGATGAGCTCAGTATGTCCCTGCTGTGTACGACCTCTGCTGATTGGGAAAGTGCTGGCGCGGCTGATGCGGAAGCTGACGTTGTGTGTTGGTGCGGTTCGTGTTGGAGAAGAACGAGTTGCGTCCTCTTTTATAGAGAAACCAACAGCCATTCGTTCACAACCAACACACTATTCTGTAGCTCAAACAAGTACATCCGCCAGGTCTCGTACAATGATTACGCTCTGGACGATAGTGCATGGCTTGTTCGTGAATCCCAAAAGAAGAAGGATAGCCCGGGGACCAGAAGTGTACAATATCCACTGATTAAAACCAGCTAGTTGGCCTGCGTTGTGTTCAAGCACTTCGAAATGTGACGAAAAGCCGGGCTTCGCTTTTCTGTCTCTCACATGTAGGCATAGAACGCAACGAAAAAGTGAGGGCAGAAGCACAACAGAATGGCCTGTGTTGTTCGAAAACGTTCATTCTAAACGCAAAGCATAGTTGTTTAAAACAACAGTCCAATGTGATTCGTCCCATAGATTATCGCAGAATCCCGAAGGTTTACATAGATCTGAGTTGGAGAATCTGAAGATAAAATGTTCTGGGAAGCTTGGGGCAGAAGAGCTTTACCGTTGTAAACTGGCCCAATCGTCAGATATTTTGTTGTCTTCTCCCATCGCTCTAAACAAAGCAAAAGAACACGGGCCCGCACGTAGCATACGGGCCACACGATTCGGAACTGCTTGTGCTATCCGGCAGTGCGCACTGCAAGCTACTCTCTTGAACAGAGTCTTCTCTCTTCAAAGCTGCGTTCTAGTGCCTTTGAATCCTTCGTCTGTCCCAGTATAGCAAAAAGACAAGTAGGCCAGGCATCACAACATCTGTTGGCTGTTCTACTGATTGCCACGATTCAAAGGTATTACCCATAACCGATAGCTTCTCTACGCACAGGCAGAGATACGACCTATTCTCTCCCACCGCTCACACGATTAAGACGAAGACGCCTTGTGAATCACTTTTTGTTGGCGGTTGGAAACCTCCTGTTTAGGTCGTGGTTTTGCCATGCCTTGCCCATTTTGTACCACATTGATATTTATCAATGTCTTCGTCATCGTCCCACAAGAATATAGTTTTATTTTGGATGCTACCTCTGCCTGCTCCCGTATTCGGAAGAAAGCCAGGGCTCCAACAACGAATGTAAGCTTTCAGTACTCGTTGCAGAAAGAAGACCGCACATATCTTGTGTACATCAGTGGGTACATAATATTATTATTCCCTCCAATAAAAAGTTCCCTTTTCCAAGAACACAATAGAACGGGGCCCGTTGCAACAGCTAATATCCTAAACCGTCCCGAGCGATTGATGTGAACAACTAAGGTGCAGTGTTTTGGTATTGGCATCTTCCAAAAAGCAGTGGCATTGCTTATAATGCCCAGCTCAGATGCAAACGTTTTTCTAAACCCTGCAGGGTTCCAAATCCGCAGTATGAGCAGTTTTCAAGAAGAGAATACTTAGCAAGCAGGTAGATTTAAAAAAGTTATGGAACAGTAAGACAACATTTCTGCGCAGTAAAACGGGTGAAAACTACTTTTTGTGAAGAGCTGTACTCGGGAACAAACGAGTAAACAAAGAAACGTGGTTTACAAGCACATGGACTAGACTAGAAGGATAGTAAACATGTTTGTTTATAAACATTCATGTCTTCTTCTTCTTCTTCTTTTTATGAGCACATAAGCCTAATTGTAACTTATTGCGGAGCATCTTTGTTGAAAAAACGCTCTCTCACTAGAAAGGCCAAAACATTCATGTCAAACTTCTGCTTTGCAAATAAGACAGTCTCACCCAATATCAAGAATGAGCTGCCATCCCTTTCGGACTGGGAGATTTGAAAGCAGATTTTAAAGCCCAGCAACGGAGAATACATCCTTCTACACACTGTGTAAGAGATGCGCACGCGCGTGCGCTAACATTTTGTTTTTGTGACATTTCTCTCGCGGCCGTGAGATGTGCGCATTTGCGCGCCGCGTCCTTTCTCTTCCGCAGCTTTTTCTCCGCATCCCAAAGTGTCGCCAACTGCTGTTTGCGCGTGTAGTACGCTCGAGTGCGTGAACAAAAAACGAACAACCAAACACTTTACTTAAACTTACTTAAAACTACTCGTTTGTTGCCATCGGCGCCATTTGTGAACTGTTGATGCCCTCTACTTTCCCACCGCAGTAGCCATCATCCTCAACACCTCGTCACAGTGATTGCCAATGTCCTCCCACGTCAGAACAAGCACATCAACCGCTCCTCCAAGCCCTGCCCCAATCAGTTTCTCCCCGATCTTGGCAATGCCCCAGCTCAATCCAAAGTCTCCATCATTCTCATCCACGCTTAGACTAGTTAGGCTTGCAGTGCTACCATCGTCCATGCACTCATCCAGCTTCACCACCGACCAGTCCACCTTGGCGCTCAGACGAGACACCTCGGTGTACTTCACCTCGCAATCCCCGCGCTTCTCGCACACCTGCTTGTAGCTCCTGAGAGCACACGCACCGTGCACATCGCACACACGAAGCAAGTGACCCTCTGTTCCACACGGAAGTCCCGCCATGCACAGCGTCTTGGCCACTCCGCTCTTTCTCAAGATGCCCTCACCGAACCCGTTGGTCCTGAGCCATTCTGTTTCCACGCAGGGGCCGCCATTATTGCCATTACTATTATTCCCATTGCCGGTATTCCCATTGCCGGTATTCCCATTGCCGGTATTCCCATTGCCGGTATTCCCATTGCCGGTATTCCCATTGTCATCTGGTCTGCACGCGTTTATGGCGGTTTGGAGAGCGTTCGTGCCGCACTGATTGCAGTACCCGTCGAACGTGCAATAATCTGAACACTGGGAGTCGGAAGTGCAAGCGCATTTCCCAAATTCAGAGTTCAAAACATCCAGGTCTACGCACGTATTGGCCCCGCTTTCCGATGCATAGCACGAACAAGAATTTTCGCCTGTGCCTCAAAACATTCGTCAGAACTCGTGTTTTCTTTGTTCAAGCAACATCGGATTTATGGGAACAACGTACATTCTGAATGGGAGTTACAAGCGATCAACTGCTTCGAATCAGAATCTTTCGAGCTGAAATATGCGGAGTCCAACAACTTCGTAGTATTCAACTTCTTTTCCTCGCCAAACACGCACGGAACAACGAGAACGGCCACAATCACGGCGATGCAAACCTTAAACGAGTAGAACATGATGGATGAGCTGAGTATGTTCCTGCCGTGTACGACCTCTGCTGATTGGGAAAGTGCTGGCGCGGCTGATGCAGAAGCTGAAGTTGTGTGTTGGTGCGGTTCGTGTTGGAGAAGAACGAGTTGCGTCCTCTTTTATAGAGAAACCAACAGCCATTCGTTCACAACCAACACACCATTCTGTAGCTCAAAGAAGTACATCCGCCAGGCCTCGTACAATGATTACGCTAAGGGCGATAGTGCATGAC
>JASCIV010000661.1:0-14856 GCA_030374735.1 Gracilaria caudata
GGGGGGGGGGAATATATATAGGTAGAGAGGGAAGGGGATGTAAGGCGTTCGGGGCGGGAAGGGGGAACGCGGCGGGGGGAGGTGTAGCAGCGACCAGCCGACAGGGCGTGGATCGGGCGACGGCGATTGAGCGCGAAGACACAAAGCAGCGACGGCAGCAGCGGGCGCGCCACAATCGCGTCGCACAGCGCGCCCAATCAGCGGCGGCGCGGGGATTCGCCACGTGTTCGAATATGGCGAAGGTAAAAAGAAAACAGACGCGCCATGCGGCGGCTACGGCAACGTGTGCAAGGCGCCGGCCGTGAGCGCGGACGCCACGCCCAGCGCGCGCTCCGACAGCAGCGCCGAGGACGTCTCGTACGGCTGCACGATCACCACGCCGCCGTTGAACTTGAGCTGTACTTCGTGTCCGCTGCGTCGGCCCATCACCAGCCGCAGCGACAGGTCCAGCTTGAGCGTGGGGTCGTGCGTCCACGCCACCGTGGCGTCCGCCTGCGTGAACACCGGGTCGCTCGCGCTGGCCTCCAGCGTGATGGCCGACTTCTCGCACACGAACGCCAGAAAGCCGCTGCCGCTCACCTTGACGTAGAACAGACCGGTGGCGGCTATGCCCGCGCTCTTCATGAGCTTCACCTCGTGTTGCAGCGACGCCGACAGCGCCAGGATGTTGTCGCCGTTTACCGACACGCTCTGGTTGCTCAGTTGCACGACGCACACGGCGCGCCCGTTGGCGGCGCAGTAGATGGTACCGCGTCCCTCGCACCTGCTCATTCGGATGCCCTCGCCTGTGAGCGCGCGTTTCACCGAGTTGGAGATGCCCTCATCTCTGAAGCCCTGTCTAGAAAAGTGCACCTTTCCGCGTCTGGCGATCTACGCCGCGCAACCACGTGCCGCTGTCAGATAACCGCATGCACCAACACACAACAAAACGCACGCAACGCAAACGTACCATGCATCCGCTGCGAATCCACACGTAGCGGTCGTCCGTGCTGCCCAGATTGATCTGTAGTACCTTATCGCGCTCCAGTTCGAACAGCGGGTACCCGCGCGCGCGCGAGCGCGTGCTCTCCACCAGCGTGGGCAATGTGTAGCGTCGTCGGTCCGACTCATCGTGACTGGGTCGCCGTCGCGCCGGGCGACTGGTGTGCGAGTTAGCCTTAGTCTGCGTGATAAGCGCGCCGGACGGCGTGGGGAATCGCTGTCTGGGCGACGGAAAGCGCGTCTGTGGCGCAGCGGCCGTTGGCAACGAAGCGCCGTTCGACGACGCCGGCGACGACGGCAGCGAGCTCCGCGACGCAGACGAGCTGGAGCGCGCGGGCGGAGACACGGGCGGCTGCCAGGTAGTCTGGTGAGTGTCCACGCAGTAGTACAGCGGCTGTCCCGACGGCGTACACAGCTCTCGCCAACCGTGTGGCAGAGGCTGCCGCTCCATCTCCTCCCTCCGCAACCGCGCGCGCACCTTCACAAGACGCGCATCACGTCGCTGTGGCGCGCTAAGCGCGCGCCGTCAAAACGGCTCGCGCACGGGCGCACTGGCGACGCTGCGCCGGCGCATCTGTGGCGCGGCGGCGGACGGGCGAGCGTGGAGTTCGAAAGGGTTGAGCACACTCAAAGTTGGCGCAAGGGCTGTGCGGCGCGCGTGGGGCGCGCGCCTGCCACGCCGCGCTGCGGCGCACGCGCGCGTGCCGTCACGGCGCCGCGCGCAATGCCATTGGCGCATGCAAAACCAAATCGCGCTGCTTTTTGCCAACGTTCACCCGCGTCGCCGCGCTGCTTTTCGCTTTTTGCGCCGCGCTCGCGTTCCTCCACCGGCGCTGTCCGTTGCGCGCCGACCTCGTCGTCGCGTTTTCACTTCCGCGTTGTGCGTGCTTCTGCTGCGCGCGCGGCCGTTGCCGCTGTGCCATGTCCAACTCGTCGTCGTTCGAGCTGCCGCACTCGCGGCGCGAGGACGCTCCGCTCCCGCTCGCTGAGCGCTCTCCCAGCGGCGTCGCCGACGACGCCGCCGCGCGCTCCATCAACATCTGCCTGCAGCTGGAGGCGCGCGGTCTCCCCAACCTCGACATCCGCGGAAAGAGTGATCCGTTTGCCGTGCTGTACAAGCATGTCCCGTCCGCGGCCACTTCCGACGAGTCGTGGCTGTGCATTGACCGCACCGAGACCGTGTACAACAACCTGTCGCCCAAATGGAGCGCCACCTTCGCCATTGACTACCACTTTGGCAGCAATACGCTGCTCAGATTTGATCTCTACGACCGCGACTCGCGCTCAGACGACCTCGCCAAGCACGACTTTATCGGCGAGGTGCGTTGCACCGTTGCGCAGGTCGTGCTGGCCGACAACCAGACACTCGAGTTGCCCGTTCGTCACCCCACGAAGAACGCCGCCAACCGCGGCATTCTCACCATTCGCGGCGAGGAACAGAAGGGAGACCTCGGCGATAGCGTCACCCTGCAGTTCTCCGCCTTCAATCTTAGGCGCGCAAAGCGCCCGTTTTACGTGCTTAGTCGTCAGAACAACGACCAAACCTTCAGCCCCGTCGTGTATTCGGAGGTACACCAGTCGTACTCTGCAGGAAAACATGAGAATGTGTTTCGCCCCGTTTGTAAGTCGCTGGCGCGCTTGGTCAACGGCGACTTGGACAGATTACTCAAGATTGAATTCCTTGACTATGAGCGATGGGGCGGGTATTATCATGGCGGTTGCGTTACGTTCACCTTGAGGCAGGCGAAGAGTGCCGCCTCCAATCCTATGGCAAACAAGTTCGAACTTAAGAAACGAAAGAGAAAGGGTGCGTACGTTTCCGCCGGCACCATTATCATCAAGAAGTGTGACATATCAGTTCCTTATTCTTTCATCGATTACATCCAGAGCGGCGTGGTTATCAATACCGTCATTGCTATTGACATGTCTAGCTCCAACGGCAACCCTGCCGATCCTACGTCCTTGCAGTACAAGAACCCGGCCAACCCGAACGAATACGTCATTGCCTTACGTGCCGTGGGCGGTGTGCTGGCCGCTTATGATTCAACCAAGACCTTTCCTGCCTATGCGTTCGGAGCCGCGTTACCACCTCGTTATGAAGAAGCCGCTCATGTGTTTGCTCTCACTGGAAATTACGTTACCAAGCGCGTTTGCAACGGCATTGAAGATGTGATCCGTGAGTATTACGTCGCGCTTAATACGGTGGCACCGTTCCAGCCTTGTCGATATGGGCCCATGTTGGAACACGTTATCAAGACTGCCAAGGATGAAAACGGTCGCGATGGACAGATTGTGTACACCATCTTGCTTGTCGTTACGGATGGTGAATTTTCGGACTTTGCCGATGTGGCCAATCTCATCTGTTCTGCCGCCGATTTACCTCTGTCTATCGTGATTGTGGGTGTGGGAAAGTCCGACTTTTCGGACTTGGAGAAGCTTGATGGCGATTCTGAGCCACTGTGTTCCACCGATGGTACGCCTTGTGCGAGAGATATTGTACAGTTTGTGCCGTTTCACAAGCATCGATTCAACACGCATCAGCTGGCAAGAGAGGTTTTGGATGAGATTCCGGAACAGTTCCTGTCGTATATGAGAAGTCGAGGAATCAAACCGCAAGATATCCGACCGAACACTCCTGTTCGTCGCCACTCCATGGGCCCTTTCATTCCGAACAATGATTTAACGTCGACGGTTTCGTTGCATCGCACGTTTAGCGCGTGCAGTCCATCTGTGCTTTCGTCGGTACCGAGCAGTCCTCCCATGAATCAACAGCTCACTCAATCGACGAGTGGTACTTATGGCGCGTATGGCAGTACACATGCATCTTACATTCCTCAGCAAAACAAGTATATTCCGAATCAAAGTGGTGTTCGCCCGGTTGGAACGGGTGTTGGTCATTCCGTTCCTACTTCTGTTCCCACTTCTGCTCCCACTTCTGCTCCCACTTCTGCTCCCAATGCTGTGCCTAGTTCCGTGCTAAGTCCGTATGCCCAGATGTATCGGCCTTCGTTCTACAATCCGTCTGCTACGTATGGCTCTGTACCGTATGGAACACAAGTAGGTGGCGTTCCATTCGGTGGACAGAGCTCGCTTTATCAAGCAAACTCGCTCTATCAAGCAAGCACATCAGGACACCATGTATATCAACCTCGGTAATGGGTACAACCTGATGAAGCTTTTTCTATTTGTGTATATAAACAAAAGAACGACTCATACTGTAGATATTCTACTACTGTAGACTGGAGGAACGTGATCATCACATGATGCTGGTGTATGATAAGCTTGTAGATCACATGGGTGAATAGTTAACGGTGTTAGAAAAATGGTGTTTAGGTTTACTGTTCACCCTGTCGGGGGACTGTAACTTTTTGCTCGTCTTTGGTTACTGTCTGTCTGCAGTATGAATCTGGTCCGATTGCTCTCCTTTATTACTACGCTGCGGGGCTCAGCGAATCCAGTTCGCAAGCAACGTAAAGGTCTTCCAACTTTGGCTTCGCGCCATGGCGCAAGGGCCAAGCATCATCCCCAGACCACTCATCAGAGACCAACAGCCACATGTCTTGCAGTTGGACTGCGAGATGTTTGATGGACGCGTTCACCCATTGAGCCGCTCGGAAACTATACGGAAACTATACGGAAACTTTTCCCGATGTGGTAGGATGCAAGCATAAGGCATTTGTGAAAACAAAATCTCACGAGCCTCCACATGTCAAAAGAGTTAACGGTGTTAACCTAGTCATGTTTTGACACCTTGTCGATGGTTTAAAAAAGGTGAGTGCGCTGTGTGTGCATCAGCTGTTGTAGCGGAGACGATTCTGCGGCAAAGCTTCTGTCGACATCATCTCATGATGAGACCTGCGCGTCGTGCTTACACTCGAATGCGGCTCCCATAGCTACGTATCTGGTGGGGACAGACAGCCGTCATGGTGACGGCTGTTTTGCATGCGATAATATCTCGCTCACAGGAAATGCTGCGATGCCGTTTGTCGCCCTTAACCATACACGCAAGTGTGGTGAATGCGCCGGGACAGATAAAGCCCTTCGCGATAGCGCTTGCCATCCTCAGGACGGTGAAGGTGATTGTGCTCCAGTGGACGGCCAGCTCCCCGCCATCGTGGCGAGGGCTGTTGCTACGAAGACCCACCAGAATCGCAACAACAAGATGGGGGTCACACGATACTCGACTTACACCTGCAAGCCATACTGGGTGCGCCAAACACTGAGAGGTACGGCCATGTTCTACGTGCCTGGTGTTGTGTCACTGCCCCACTATACACGCACAAGTGCGGCATCTCCCGTTGTATCACAGCGTTAGTCACTGCGAGAGCAAGTGAGCACGAAAGATGTGGGCGGTCTGCGTGTAGGAGAACTATGATCACTGCTTTCCATTATAGCCTGTCATGGGCTGGGTACCAATCAGCTTCCATGTTCTGTCCAACCGACATTTCGTTGCACCCTTTTTTCTTCTTTGCCCGCTTCTCTATGGTTCCGTTTTCACACACTTGTTGCTGCCAGTTAGCGTGAACTGTTGCTTAACAGGCTTAACTTTCTTGTGCTTGACGTGCAACTGAACAACATGTTTCTCTTGGCTTATCGCTGCTTTACTTGTTGTAGCCTCAGTGTGAGTTCTCGTCATGGTGCTCATCGCGTCCCGAGCAGAGGGTAGAGTTGTAACAGCTGAAGTAAAACAGGAAGCACAATGCTGTTCCGAAGCTTGCTTGGAAGAAGCTTGGAGTATGTGCACAACACATCCGGTGCTAGCTAGAGACTGTCCCGCTCCTCACAGAGAGCGCGATATTCGAAGCTGTTGGAATGAATGAGACTCAATCAATCAGTACTCTCGATATGATGTAGGATGGGATTTTTAAATTTAGGTGTGAATCAATTTGACCTTCGTTGCTTGAAGAAGGGGCGTTGGAATCTCCATACCCCGAGAGCACGGTAAGGGGACACACTTTCAGAGATTGTGAGACAAGGGCCACAAATGTCACTAGCCTGTCAGCAATGGGTTCTTAAATGAGGGAGCTTTTACCCTGACTATGAAATGAAGCATTCTTGCGCTCACAGTAGAAGAAGAAACAGCAGAAGCCATTTCACATGTATATCGTGTCACTTTATCTTAAGGAGAGCTATAGGGAAGGTCCCACTAACAGAAACTCGTCGATATAATGGATCGAGACAACGACGAACTCTAACTTCTCTGTTCTGCTCGGCGATGCCGTGCATGCTGTTTCCCGGCATTTTTGGTCATGATGAGTTTGCATGAACAGCTGGAAGCAGATAGTTTGCCAGATTTCTGTGCGCATGAGAAGTAAACTGCGAGCCTTGTAATGAGCAACAGAAGGCGAGAACGACAAACAGCTGCGGCTTTCAAACCTTGGATGAGACGAGGGAATAGGCTGCACATTAAGCTATTACTATTCATAGACTGGTGGAGCACATTAAAAGCTCGAGACGCACGTCGCAACGCTCCTCTTGTCTGCGTGCTTACACGTGACTATGATTCTTGGAGTATGTCGCCGAATGCTCAGGTGGTGCATACAAAGGTACGAATATCGTGAAGATGCAACATGCAGGATGAAGTTGGGCTCGAGGTTTCTACGTGGCGACGTTGAAAGCAATGCGAGAGGAATCTCACAACCGCATAGGTTAGTCTGCCAAAGGCATTGACATGAAGTACCACGACCACGGTTTGCCGAACAAACGCAGCATCAGGATGAATGTGAGTCGGAACTCAGGCCTTGCATGAATGCTATTTGAAGACGGCAGCTCGACATACTGCTCAACATCTTCTGAGCAATTGCTGTGCGCTCCACGTTTCTGGCCCCAGTTGGAACATATGTTCCGGAGGGGAAGAGGAGACACCTCTCGAGACCGTTTCTAGGTTTGGCTTCGGCATATGCAATAAAGACTTGTCAAAAGGTGTGTACCACCATATTGCATTCAAACGCGCCCTTCTGTAACGTACGGTCCTAAGGACCGTCAAGAGACTCATGAGCAGCTAACGGCTGCGCGCAGAAGGTCGAACTCCTGAGTTCGACTACCAGGGTAGAACGCTAACCTATCTGCGGCTCTACGCCTATGATACTGTGCTTCCAGTACGAATGCTTTTCCTCTGTTCTTTTTTTCTGGCTATCCCGCCAAGTCGTGTTCTGTGCAACCTGCGCGCCTCCAGAGGTTTGGGAATTACTTCACAACCGCAGACACTTGTCGGCTTTCAAAAAAAAGACACCGCACTATTTCATTCATTTTCTCTTCTCACAAGACCCATTATACCCCGCTTCTTGCGCAACTCCCAACGGCGTTACGCCACCACGTACGGAGTACTCAAAGAGATGCCAGGAGTGGAACAAAAAAGAACGTATGGAGGAACGAGTCAAGATGGGGCATGCTCATGAAGTCACTGCGCCTCGAACTCCGTACGTGTTGTTTGTGTTGAAGAAGGGCCACTTAATTTTTGGTCGCCAGACATCCTCACTTGTCTCATGACTTGGGTCCATGTCACAAATTGATTCATGCCAACCGCTACATGCTTTTATACCGCTAACAGACGCTCGGAAGAATAGGCGAAGAGCAACATCAAGGCAAAAGACCATGCCTGTCGTTTGCACTGCCTGGTGCCGTCGTCATCTCGAAGCGCCAAAATCCGACGCTTGGAACTCTGTTTACAATCCCCCCTTTCACAACGACGATCACTCGCGTTAAAACAAAACATGAGCGGTACAAGAGCTCACTTTCCAACGCCATGGTTTCCAGACGAAGGCAATTCACCGGCCAATTTGAATTCAATCGTGTTCTCAAGACGACGCACTCGTTTCGTGGATGATTTTGAAATCACGCATGCTCGGTATACAGAAGTGATGGAACTACAGGAAGATTCGTTTCTGACTTTCTCAGTTGGCAACATGGATAAGAGGACGTTCTCAATGCTAAATCCATCAAGGATGTATCGAGCTACCGCCAAAGCGCCGCCTGCTCCTCATCAAAGCGCGAAAAAATCGTTTCGATGGTGGAAAAGAAGTTTTGTTTCATCACAAGCGCTGCTAGCTCCATGGAAAAAGTGCTTCTACTATTACTAGAGCTACGGGTTTTACCGTGGCTTCCGCTGATGCTACAATCTGCGCTTCGGAGACATCTTTTGTTGAGATGGAGAATGTATGTGAATATATGGCGACAAATGATGTACAAAGGCTTCCAATTCTTGAGCTGAAGCGGTTTGGTCCGAGATTAGTTCAATGACAGCGTGATTGTTTTCTGGATCTACTAAAGGCGTGGTTGATGCAATGTCATGTCGTTTGCCAAACTTTTCAATAGTAAATATGTCAATTATGATACCGTTTCTAGTGCGATACCTCAGTCCCCTTCTCATGTACTCGAATGAAAACGCGCAACCGAGCAAAGAAAGAAACGCCTCAGCCTCCGGGCCGATGTCAACGGACGTGAGAGTTTGTTGTTCGCACGGCGCGGCGACGCGACGGTCCCGAGCGCCGAAGTACATGAGAGTGTGTCGCGGCGCGTTTGGAGAAGGCGGCAGATGAGTGCGCAGTCGAACGGAGGCCATGCCCGGCTTGGCCCTAGGGGGAGAGTCGTACACGCGGTCCCACTCGCGAAAATCTCCTAGCTGCCCCTTCTCGGGGCACAGACATTTGACCAGAAAGATGAGCTGCTTGGCGTTCGAGAGAGGCAGCGTGCCGCGGATCAGGGTACGTATGCCTGCGGTGGGGTCGGCATTGGGGTCGGGCGCAAGCCTTGTGGCACCTAACATGACCAGGTGGGGGTGGGGAAGCGATGGACGGAGGCGGTTGGCGAACTGGCGGAACGTGAGACAAGCGCAGAGGGTTGGGCGTGAAATAAACGGCGTTGCTGCCAGATACTGTAATCCTATACGTGTAGCCGGACGGGGAGTAACATTACAGCTCGGCGGGACGCCCTCATCGCCGCATTTGTTTCACCGAAGCGAATGGGTGCAGCTCTATGATAGAGCTCTTTCGCCGGTCGCCATCGCCGTCACCACTCTCTTTGCTCCGAATGACGTCGTGTTTCTCCCTCGCGCCATGTCTGTCCACGCTCTGCCTCGTGCTCGCCCTGGCGCTTCCACGCGTTTGCGCCGAGCCAGAGAGCATCATGTTTCATCTCTCGCGCGGCGCGACGCAGTGCTTCACCATGAACGCGAAGGCCGGCTCCAAGTTACACGGCGAGGTTCGCGTCTCGTTCGGAAAGGGGCACATGGACGTCGGCTATTTTCTGTTGGTTGGCGTCACGAATGATATGTTGGCTGGCAAGAATGACATCGAACATGAGACGTTTTCTGTTATCGCGCCCGAAGGACCGCATCATGGTCATGATGAACATTCTACGCCCGCCGAATACAAGCTTTGCGTTTATAACAGAGCACCGGCCAGTAGCGCGCAGGATTTTCGTGTCATCCATGTGACGTTTGCCGCTGAGTTTGGCGCCGATGAGTTTGAGGATGAGAGGGGGCCACTTGAGGGCCTGGCCACTGGTTCCAACGTCAAGCAGATTGAAAACACCATTCGACACATCGAGAGGACTGTTGACGCCGTCATGGACGAGATTGATTCCATCAGAATACGTGAGGGTGATATGTTTGCCATCACTGATAGAATGGCCTTTCAAATGTCTCTCATGGGAATGATTGCCTGTGCTGCCATAGTGTTTGCTGGCTTGCTTCAGGTCACGCAGACTAAAACAGAGCTCGTTAAACACGCTGATCGCTTGTTGGATGGATCTAATCAAACGTCCAGAGAGGGCAATAAGAAGTTGGGCAGACAGGGCAGTTTTGCTATGCCCGCTGCCCCTGGCATTGCACGTCTCACTTCTTTGGCAAACAAACACATTTTACCACAACATGGTACAAGTCGCGCTGCACCGAAGAAGAGCTAGTCGTTTTCAAAAGGCGCCCCTTATGTGAATAACGCGCCTCGTTCTAGCACAGGCCTATTTCGGCAGCGCCAGTGCGCATGTCTGTCTCACATCGTGCAAGCCTTGTGTCCATTGGGCCTTCACTGTTCACGCCCCAGTGCCAAACAAGTGCTCGAAGCGTGGCAAATCGTATATACTTTCCCAGAGATTGTGCGAAACTGCTTGCGGTGCGCGAAGCATCATCGCAGTTGGTCACAACGCACACATGCACATATTTTGCAACGGAATGTAAAACCTTCTAGGTAGAGTTAACATGTCTTTAAGAACTACTAAAGTTAGGCACTGACTTTTGAGTCGAGCAATTGAGTATCCTGGCAGCCTTTAGGAGTCACTTTCACAGGAGAAAAGGTTTTGAGGTTCAATGCATTTCGAATATCAGCTTCGTGACCGATCATGCGATGCATGAAAGGCAACTATCATCTGATGATTGCTCTCCCTGAGGAACCCTTCTATCTTGAACTCTGCCCGCAATCTGTCCATGGCGTATAACGGGTAAATGCCCTCAATTCTTTGAAGATAGAGCGAATGAGCGATAGAGCTTGCTCACTTTCTTTGATAAGACACGATTATCCGTTTTCGTGGAGCTCGGTCAGCGATCTTTTACTTCGTGGTAGTGTGCGTGCCGTGGGAGAGCGGTAAGGGCCGCTCTCTGGCCAGAAGAAAGAGCTAAAACAGCGCGGGAGAGGAGGGTCGGGATAAAAAGAAACGAGCGGCAGGTAGAGCTGCAGAGGGACCTGTCTCATGACCGCGAAGGTGGCTGAAAAGCTTGCTTGCTGCAGTCGAGCTTGTGCCGTCTTGTCCAGCGCTCCTGACGATGCAGGTAAAACGACTTCGTGCTTCGAAGACACCTATTTGTTTGATGTTGAGTAAATACCGTTTGTGGGAACATACTCATCACATTAGGCCATATCAAGTTGACATACGCCGCAGCCCATCTCGAACTCTCGAATCACATTCTTCAAAACAAAAACCGCATCAAATTTAATCAAAAAACAACATTATGAACGGGGTTGAGCCCCCTCAACGCTCTCCACCGTCCCCTCAAGCTCCGAAGACGAAGAAAAGACCGCACCAGAGTGACGAGAACGGTTCTCTTGTGCCGATATCCAAGCGCAGAACAGAGAGAAAAGTGTCCGCACGGAGTAAACCGAAAGAGATAGGAACGAACACCGGTAAACAGCTCAGAAACCGTAATGTAAACATCAGTAGTTCTCCTGATGAGGTTAACCCAGCGTCTGGTACAATTATCCCCGATAGTGACGTCTTGATTGATATAACAAATACCCAAGCTGCAGACACAAGCAAAAATCACATGCAAAATGCCCATAACTGCGTCCGAAACGAACAGAACTCAGTCCGAAACCATGGTGATCCTGCAAGCACGGACAAAGAAACTGGCAACGATGACATGCAATGCTCTGAAATCATTCCTGCCAAGAGTACTCCTAATGCAGATGATCGCGTAGTAGCCAAAGAAACATGGACCTTGAACGATGAAGTCCTCGCGGAATTGAAATGTGCGTACTGCACAGACATTGGTGGTATTCGCCCAAGTGGGTACTACAAAGTTGATCCCTACAGGGGGCCAGCACTAAGATGTAAAATGTGTACGCGTCGGTTTCAAGGCAGGTCAGTATTGACTCTGCTCCATGCCGCTGCCCACAGCCCTGTGGTATTCCAAGCTCTACGAAATGCTGAACGTTGGGTTGCAGCCAACAAGAAATTAATAGCGTATCAGAAAAAGAACCAGCTGGAACAGCCAGACTTGATTCAGTTGGCAATGAAAGGTCATAGGAAGGAATTTCTGTGTCCTAGCTGTAAAACCAGAGGACGATTTGTGTTGGATAAGTCAAACGGTCGTCGAGTTATACGCTGTACCGAATGTAGAAAGTTGTTGTCAGGTGAAGCCGCAGATTACGTTGTTACTTCTGCCCTTGGCAGCAAGTGGAAAGAGCAAGTGCGTCGTGAGAATCGTATCATGGGGAACAAAGAGAATTACGGCACCCAAGACGACAGAGCTAGAACTCCTTCAGAGGCACCAGTTGCGAATGCCAGATGCACTTCGGTAATGGAAATCCAACATGACGTAGAGGAAAATGTTCAACTTGTTTCTGAAAAACTTGCCCAGCCTGTCGAACCGGTCGAGCGTCCGCTGCAACGTCCACATGATGCAGCTATCACGAAGCAGAGCACTACGCGCAGCTCTGAGGCTGGCAGTGACGCTTCTCCAGAACAGCAAAGCGTGAATGTTAGTAGAAACGATTGGGAAACTCTAATAGAAACAGTGAAGCGCATGGAGTCCACCATCAAAGCGTTAAAGACACAAAATCAAGTGCTGACAGAAAAGGTTGAACGACTCACGAAGAGTCAAGAAAATTGCCAGACCAATCTCTCATTTCCAAACGTCCAAGTTAATGCGCATGGAGACAATCGAGAGTGGCCACCACTGCACCATCCACAACGTGAGCACAGCCTTGAAAGTGATAACCCACCCAACCAAGACGTCCCGCAGGCAGGCAAATCTACTACAACCTGGTCCAACGTTGTAAGACAGGAACGTATGGCAAACCTTCCGGACGAAAAGAGGGTTAAGATCCATCAGACACTGCGGGCGATAAACATGAGCAATCTGCGCATAACTACAACTCCAGCTACAGATGTCGTCTATGTAAAAGGCCTTCGACGTTCTCCATATGGACTTGTAAGAAAGTCTCTACAGCACAGTATCCCGAGGGCTGGCTTGCTTGGATTGTCATACATTGGTGGCTCCATTTTAGAAATAGTCACAATGAAGTCAGAAAAACAAAATCTCATTGAGACACTTCAACTTCTGGGATTGCGACTTATGCCGACCTTCTCCATCACGGATGACTCCTTGAAGAAACAAGGTGAGACCAGTGACAAGAAGCAACGAGAGAAGCAAAACTTAATGAGGATTGTAAGAAGGATGCAACGATGTGTGCGAAACTCGAGAAACAGTCTAGCAACGCGCTGGTATGCCGCAAGACTCAAGGAAGCGAATGACAGATTGCAACAAATAAGCAACGAAAAAAACGCAGCTGAACATGCTCAGAGCACAGATCCGATAGTTTTAGAAGGCACTCCTGCAGCGCCCCATGTCGTCCACGAGAAAGAGAACGAGGGATCGGATGCAGTGTCTCCCAAAGAAAATCATACGAATTCAAATGTTACTGCACCCAAACAAGTTAGATCTCCTGCTGTTGAAATGCAACCGCAGTCAGATGGACCTGCTACCTGTTCAACTCAAAATGAGCACGATAAGGATGCAGATATGCAAGATGGTGCTCCAGAACAGAACCAGACTTCAAACCAGTCGCAGTAATGGCTCCACAACGACGTTTTTCTTTCGGAACGTATAACGTCCGTGGTTTGCACTCAAAAGAGCAAGAAGTTGCGGAGTGGATCCATACGAACACAATAACCATAGCGGCACTCACTGAAACCTGGTTGAAGCCGGGTGATGAATTAGAGCCCTACATATCCGAGCAGGTTTCCCTTCAGCCCCAATGTCCCAATGGAAAAGGTTATGGCGGGGTAGCTCTTTGCGTGCATCCGCTGCTCAAGTATGAACTTTTAGGGAAGTGGGCGAATTCTGCGTATCAATACGTAGCTATCAAAGCGCAGGGGGTGTCAATGGTGGGCCTGTATCTGTCACCAGCAGCAACAATGCAACAAACCAAGCAATGCTTGCATGATATTGACGCGCTTGTCTCATCACCTTTCGTTATAATAGGAGACCTTAATGCCAGACACAAGCACTGGGACAAGAAAGACAACACTCGCGGTAGGTTCTTGCAAAGGCATGCGCTGCAGAGAGCTTGGACCATAAATACACCGGATCAAGCGACTCGTATACCAGGGCCAAACACAGGGCATGGGAGCTCAACGATCGATATGTTTATAACTCGAGGTATCAAGCTGCATAGGGCTGAAGTCAACAATGGGCCATGGGATGGATGCAGTGACCATCGTCCAGTAAGTGCGACATCAGACACAGCATGGCTCATGAACGGAAAGCCCCGAAGTAGAAATGTCTCGCATCCTCGAAGGATGAAACCCGAATTGCTGAAGAAAGCGGGCGAAACCTTTAAAGACAAAATACCCAATATCACGAAGGAGGTCCATGATTGTACGTCTGTGCAACACTTTGAATCAATTATGAAGAAACTAGAGGACATTCTCCTCCAGCCTTGGGTACGTGCCAACCATTGGAAACCTGGCAAACCACGTGCAGGCTGGTCCAAGGACATTCATGAATGGTCAAAGCAAAGGTCCAAAGCCTACCGCCTGGCGCAAAGTACGAAGAGAGTGGAAGATTGGAGTCTGTACAAGAATCTTGATAGAAAGATAAAACGAAAAGCAAAGCAACTGCGAGAGAAGAGAGCCAAAGACACATTTGAACAGCTCGCCAAAACCTCAGTTACGAAGTCTTCACAAATGCTTTCCCAAGTAATGAGGGAACGAGATCGGAGATTGTCTGCGGCATTACATCGCGGTCCGATGTTGAAACATGAAGACTTTGCAGCATTTGTCGCAACACCGGAAGGAAAAGGTTATGTTCCAAGCATGCAGCACTTCGAGCTAGATGAAAAGTTCTACGATCTTGTGATCAGTTCGATTAGGGAGGCAGAGAACGGGAAAAGCGCTGGACCAGATGAAGTGTTCGTAGAAGCTCTTAAAACAGAGCCAGAGCTGTTCGCGACGTTACTTGTCGAAATTTGGTCAAAGTGTGGAGAGCTCTGTTATATGCCGGTCAGTTGGCGAGCTGCACGCCTGGTACCCATCCACAAGAGAGGGGACACGGGCAATCCCAAGAACTATCGCCCTATCTCTGTGATATCGCAACTTCGGAAGGTGATCGACAAAGCTATCGACAAGTCTATTCGTACCAGCATCACATTTCATCCCGCA